>JAQGAD010001400.1:0-19958 GCA_034696625.1 Isotomurus palustris | reverse complement strand
TATCACTCCGCACTGTACGGTAACATAGTTGTTTCACGGTCACACATTAGGTCAGGGGTTAGGGAGCTCTCACGCTCAAGTCATGCAACCCAGTGAGTAGACCTCCGTGTATTTCAAGTGTGGGAGGTTTCCACAAGTCTATGCCTGTAATCCAGGATTACTTATTGGAACATCATTATTATTGTACGGGGAGATAGAGGTGTGTTACTTATTAACTTATTAAATGCAGATTGCGCATATTTGATACACGTGGAAAGTGGGAATGAATTAAGTACTTTCCACTGCGTGGAAATGGGGATTTGTGGAATGGATGGAAATTATGTCGTCCCTGGAACTGTGGAATTTATTTTTGGACTACTTTTACGCACTATATTATATTTGTAAGTGTAGGAAGAGATGAGGATGGATGGGATGAGTATCAATCATAGTAAGTAGAAGCAGAGGAGCTGTGATGCCCTAAGCGTTGAATTTTAGAGGAAAGAGGCCATTTCCATTAATAAAAGGCTGAGCAGGGATCAATCTCCCTCATAAAATATTTTGTGTCTTAATCAATCACTCACTTTTTGAGTGATTAATCACTTTGTTTGTTATTCCTTTTTTAACTCAACTCTTCCCCTGGTCTTACGTCTGCAGTTACATGTCATCAATCTCTCGTCTATTTGTATTTGTTGTGTGTACACATGGACCAATCAAATATTCAAATATTGAGAAGGCCCCTCCTGATGAAACATTTGGACCAGATGTGAACTTAGAGGAAGACCGATTGATGGACTAATGATAAAGAATTACATAAATATATAAAAACTACACATGTACACACAACCAGCAGAGTGTGGATAATCCCTTTAGATTCTAGATGTTCTTTTTAGTTAGAGAGAGTTAATAAAATCACAGGCCCATTTTCCCCGTTCACTCATGAAAATTAGCGTGGATGAAAGGAATTAAATAACCAGAGAAATCACAGCTTTTTAGGCAAACACAATTATTAAACTTGCTGCTGGTAGTCTTGAGTCTTTGTGTTGTAGTAAGTAGCTCACTTAAAAGATTTGTATCTTTTGATTTAATCATACTTCTGTCATTTGTTAGCCAATTTATGGGAACTTGATACTTCTATAGAGAGAGAACGAGAGAATGAATATAAAAGCCCAATGAATTTATTTATTGTTCTTCTACTATGTGATTTCGATGGGGGCTGAGATAACCTTAAAAGTTTGAAGTCTGACCTCAGGAAAGTTTAATGGAAGGAACAAAGATAAGTTGGGTAGTCACAATTTCAGATTGGAGCACCAGCACCAGCAGCAATATTATTTGTGTGAGTGGTTGCGTTGTTTTGTGACTACAGTTCGGTCGGATCCGAGAGGGAGGAGTGAGGTTAATCACAGACGGAATCTGATTGCAGTGGGGGATAATTACAAGCAGTGCACAGTTAGTTAGTCTCAGAAAGTGATTAGTATGAAGGAAGGAGAGAGAGAGAGAGCGTAATAAAATTTTATACCTGCTTATTAGCCCCCATCAAATGTTTCCTTTTTGCACCCCCACAATTTCACCAGAGAGACATTTATGATCTTACCTGACTCCTTCCAGTCGACGGCCCATTCTTCGTAATGAGTAATTTTTGCCCGACTCTCCTTTACTTACCTGTTAGCTCACCATTATGCGACACTCTCTGTACATAAACATAAGCAAGGATATTACATTATCGCACATATGAACTGTGATAAAACAAATCGCGTTTAAATTACTAGTCTCTGTGTAATGTGTGGATTTTTCAAGGATTATCTCCTCTGCTGCTGTGAGACTTGAGCTTGTGAGTCTTTAAATGATAAGGGATAAGGTTTCTGATGGCGTATTGTTGTGCAAGGTGAGATCGTTAGTTTAAACTTATTGTGTGATATGCAATAAAGATGGTTGTCTTCTTGAAGCTTATCGTGTATTCATATGTGGAGTGAATGATCATAAAGCAAAGTGAGTGTGGAGCAGAAGACAGAAGAGCATAAAGAATTTTTCTATACATCAATCAAAATTTGCCCATGTATAATGGAAACGCGTACTCGGTGGAATAATTTATATCTTCATTAAAATATATTTTTCCTCTGATCCACCCACAAGTGATTATGACCTTTGTTACACAACCATTAAACAAGGTTTTAGCTTTCCTTCTACAATTAAGATGAACGTATGCCTCCTGTTCATACGTATAGTTTATTTTGTTCACAGGTATGAATAACATGAGTCTTTTTTCATCCTGAGGTAATGTGCTCCAGTTTGGTCCGATTTTTGTGCGGTTTGGGTTGTATATCACATGGATTATTATATGTTAGTTAGTATCATTGGTTCTTCCTCAAATGAAGATATAAATCCATCGTGAGTTTGATCTGAATTGGTGGAATAGAGGAGAGTTAGAAGGGGTAGAAAGTACAAATGGCTTCTTGTGTAAGACTGCGAGGAGTGTGACTTGCATATTAACTTCGTTAAATAAACTCCTGATTACATATTGTGTTATGAGTTATGATTATGGCATTCCAAGTAATTTGAGGCTTCGAGATCGTTTGTCTTTAGCTTTTGCCCTGATGGAAGGTTTTTTAACCTTCCGGTGCATCAAACTGGTATTATACTGTCATTTTTATTGTCCACCCGGACTCCCAAAATTTTTTAAATTCTCGGGTGAATTTATTGCATATTCAGCCATTGCTTCAAGTTCAAATTCGAGGAGTTTGTTTCTCTGCCTTTATTATGAAAGTACTAAAACTACCTGATAATTCAATTACATAGTTTACCCAGTGTTCTTTCGATTAAAAGAATTTCTAAACAATACAACTCAACTATACATTTACACAGAAAGTTCAACAGGAAAAGGACTGCCTTAGTTTTATTACTTTTAGTGAATAATTTGTCTGGCCGAAAGAATAAAAGTAAAATGGATTTTTCTGCGAAGTGCAGAGTGCAGACGTTATAAAATGAGTGAGAAAATATAAAACTCATTTATTAAGTAAACTTCCCTTCTCTAGTCAAGACAGTCTAGATAGTCTGACTGTATAGATGCCTTCGGTCCTTTAAAGCTTCTTCGCTCTATCTTAAGGAGAAAAAGAGATAGAGGAGAGAAAAAAAGCTGATGAAACAGTCATAAATTTCCACTCGATAAATTTTAACGATTCTCCTTCATCACAATTAAATTCGAACAACTATCATCATCATCATGATAGGAATAAGAAGGAGTACCATAAGAACCAAACCAGCTATCACTTTAAATGCATTGCCACCACTGGTACACACATACAGACAGACACACTGTACACAGTAGTGGTATATAAACTGCTGCCACTACTTTTGGCTGCTACCCTGGGATATGGTGCTCTATCATAATATCCACTTCATCATAATAATATCATTTATCGAGAACTGCTGCTGCTGCTGCTGCTGGTGATGCTGCTGATGGTATGATCCCTTTGTGATATAGATTTGCACTCGCAGCAAGCAATTCCTCTTTTTAAGTTCTAAGGGAGTTAATAAACCTTTCAAAAGTTGGGGTGAGCAATAAAGAAAAGAAATAAAAGGCCCTTCTGACGCCTCAGGTATCAGTCCAAATGGCCATTAGTTGAGTGAGCTGTGCAATTAATGCAAATTTTATTATTTTATCCTATGCTGCTTGAGTATATATCTCTGTGTAGCCTTCGTGGCTTAATTACACTACATAAACTGATGGATACTCTCTTCCCTATCTTGAAAAATTTATGTGTACGAGGCTGCTGTACATTAAGAGATCCGCTTAGGCTCACAAGTCTCTCTCTCTCTCTCTCATCACTAATTATTACCTTCGCGAATCCAATAGTTTATTGTCTGTATGAAGAAATAAAATAAAGTTTTATTACATCCCTCCTTCCTCCTACCTTATTTGCTACCTACTGAACGAACCTACGCGTTGAATTAACAAAAAAACGATATAAAAATCATATTGTGGTTGGGTACTTTAATCGTTTAATCGTTCGCATGTAACATTCCTCAGCTTCTACACATTTAATCATTTTGTGTGTATGTTCTAGCAATTAATGGGAGCAGCTTGGATGATATTTTTATTATTTTGTTTCACCTGTCTGCCACAGCCACACCGACAGGTAAGTTGTAAACTAGCTACTGTCTAAGTGTCTGACTAATATTGGTAGAACGTAGAAGAAAGGACGAGCCATGTTCCAAGTGTGAGTGACTGTGTATATAGTCCGCAATTAAGAAAGGTTGGAGGTGGATTGTAGTGAGTGGAATTAATTGCAAAGGGAATGTAATGAAGAAAACCACTAATCATTTATTAATTTATGTGAGAGATTAGATTACTTAGTTAAGGTGCTGTGTGTAAGCTTACCGAGCTGTCTGAATGTTCTTATCGTCTCCTGTTTCTCTTGTAATAAGTCTCGGAAGTCGTAAAGCATTCTTTTGTCTTGTAATTAAGAATGGAAGCTTGCATGTAAAAGGAAGACCAAAAAACACAAATTGTTTAATACATAAAGCATGAGAACATATAAAGAACTTAATTTAGACAGAGATAGTCTGTACAGAATTCTTTATATGTTAACATCAAAGTAAAAATGCTAATAAATGTAAAATATTTGGAACAAGCACAGCAGAGGAAAGGTTTCATGGAAATTGCTGATAATTGCAATATAATGATTACTGCTACGGGGCTGATTTTTGAAGGTTAATTTCACGTGTATTGTGTGCTGAAAATAAGCTTTGCTCAGACGTGGCTTTACATTATACAGCAGTAAAGCTAGAATCTTGTGATTGTGTTTCAGAGAGTTTCGTTATGCATGCAAAATTCCCATAAAAATTATTTTACCATAACAAGCAGCATTGTTGATATGTACGGGAAATGATGTATAGAAATGGTTGCGTAAAAATTAATCAAGTTTACGAGCTTGCTTAACAATTACTACGTTGAACTTTTAAGGTTTTCTGGGGGTGTGTTCGGTTGTAACGTTAGATTGGGTCTCCCCCTCCGGTTCTTATTGTTCTTTTGACAAGTGAGCTGCCAGCATCTTTACAATCTGCTGGTCCTTTCCCTTGTTTGCATGCAGTTCGCTTGCACAGCAATAAATGGACAGCAATTAAATTCACTATTAAAGTTCACATTCTGCGTATGTATGTGTGCATTCATTCATGTCTTAGGAGTATTATTATTACATCTAAATCTTGTGTGGATCTCTCTCTCTCTCTCTCGTAGTAAAAAAAGATGAATGGTGATTCCTTAAGGTAGAAACACACAGAGTCGTAACTCACTCCTGTGGTCGTTCGAACTTCATAGATATATGAAAGTGTATTGCAAAGCTGTAGCTGTGTTTAGTATGCAAAGGCGTTTTGTTCTTTACACTCGTAATTTATGACAGGGAACAAGAACAACTTAACAACGAGGGAATCTCAGGGTAGATGGTAGTGTACTAACAGTAGAGATGGACTTTTGATACGGGTTGAGAGATCCTATAGAATATTATGAGATTTACAGATTAAAACGAGGAAAAGAGGAGGAGGGTCTCCCATAGGTAAAGATAGGCTTGCGAGAGAGAGAGAGAGTAAGCAAAGTATAATTTTATTAGGAGACCAACCAGCTTGATGAATTATTATTGCCGTTTGCCATAAGAAGACGTCTTGGACAAGGAAAACCTCGCCTTTAACACGGAATATGAATTATGACTTTATTAATTGGAAACTGGGAGAGATAATGGATGGACTCGGATGGGCAGATAAATGACGGCGTGGTTCGTGGAGGATATCTTTTTAGTTTGTCGGTCCATTCCCCGTCTAATATATAGTCAGCCGGTGTTCCGTGTGTTTAATCATCTCTCCGTGTGAAATATGAGTTTGCCCTGATAGAGAAGATGAAAGCATCTTTCCTCGTGATGATGACGATAGAAGTTGGAAGTTATATTTTATGATGATGTGTGAGACTGCTTTTATGTACGAGAATGTCTTTTTCTTGCAAAAGAGGAAGTTGACTTGTACGTTAATTGAGTTAAAATATGGGGAAGATTTGTAAGGAAATGTGTTGTGTGTGCGAAATTTCTATCTTATTAGAATCTTTACATATGGGTTATTGATGAGTTGTGAGTGAGATGCTATAATAGTGTGTGTGAGTGTGTGAGTAAGGTAGACTCGCATATTTCTTTGGGCTTTTACGACTCTGCAAGTTTAATTGCTTTTGCAGAAGAACAACAATAGATTTGCGTAGGATGATGTTAGATTGTTTTATTGGTGACTTTTACACTCTGGGAGTAAGTAGGAGTTTAAAGACGAGAGAGACTTGGCAGTGTTTAGGATGTGGAAGTTTAAGAAAGAAGGTCTTAGCCAGAATAGGAGGAACGTAGCAGTGTGGAGTTAGCTGAGCAATTAAAGGATTCAAATGAACCCATTAATCAATGTGAGGAGTTGACTTGGGAGTGGATAAGGGTATTGATTAAAACCAATAAAACTGCCAGACACTCAGCTTCTCTTAATAAATTATTACCTTGTTGGAGTTGGTGGTTAGTAGAGAGAGAGGATATAGAAATGACGATGTGTTTTGTGCCAAAACTTTATAGGTCATCTCATCTCCATAAAATATTGTTGTGCGCACATTCAACATCGGCAAGATTTCCATTGTACCATAAAACCACACTAAAGTAAGTAATAATTGGCTATTTCGAAGAAGACGAAGAGGTGTATATGCATTATGTGTGGATGTAAATCTCCTTTTTTGTGGTGCAGCATCCCTCGATCTCCTAAGTGGTTGACTCACCTAATAAAAATTCAAGAACAGTAGCCAACCTCAAATCCATTAGATTCTTGTTCAATTTACCAATTTACCAATTTACCAATTTGCACATAGGTTACAGGCTTGTCACGAAAACTATATTTTATAGGATGGAAAAGATGCCGAACCACAAAAAGAGACAATTATTAAATAGTGAACTACCTCAATAGATTGTCAACTTTTGTACAATTTTGATTCGTATAGCTTAATCTTAATCAAAAGTAATGCAAAGTTATCGAAGAATTAATGTTCAGTTAATAATAATAAAAATAACTGTAGATGAATAAAGGGCATGAATTAAAACACGTTGTGAATGAAAACAAGCAAATAAAGTATCACGTTTTGTTCCTTCCAAGTAATTGCTTGACTTCGTTTATAAGGTTAATTACTTTCAGCTTAAACTTTTACCTTGATTGCCTAAGGCTTCGAGTTAATTTGTAATTATAGTGATTATTACTACCTATCATCGGACATTAATTTACGCTTGTCAACATCGCACACTGATAGAATTTCAGTGTTTAATTGGTTTACATTGTGTGTCACTGAGTGTGGTGGGCATTTTTATTAATTCTACAGCTTCTGTCCTATCTGTTAAACTTATCATCAGTGAATGATAAGTTCACACAGGATTTTTGATAAAATTGTAGATTTCTATTGTAAAGTAGAAAACTATTGCTACAATTTTTATAAGGTTAGAGGAGTTCTGAGAAGGTGTATAGATTATAGATTGCGAATCGTGTACCAATTTACAGGTGTGCAGATAGCAATGAAAAATTCAAATCAATTACAATGCACAATAAGGAACCTTATCATTAAATTGGAATGATGGATGGGGTAGTTTATATCTCATTGATACAATTAAAATTGCTAAGAAGTTGCAGAACAAGCGTAACTACCAAAACAACTGTTAACCGCTATGCAATCCCTGACCCTTAAAAGATATTCTTTTCACGAAGAGTCTCTTGATTCTCTCTCTCTCCCATCAATAAATCTTCTGATTGTCCCATTAATTGACTCAAATTATGTTACTTTTATTCATTCTCTCGCTCCCAATCATCTTGTCTCTTGTGAATGTAATTTATACACAAAGAAGACCTGCATTAAATGAGGAGCACTATATTGAATGATGCTACTTGAATTGAAAGTGTCGTCCTTGCAAAAGAAGAACTGTAGAACTCGTTAGGTGTTACTTGTCGGTGTGTAAATATGTATGTATTTGTTGTATATACTCTTACCATTTCAATTATTGAGTTTTTAAAAAACTGCCTTTTGCTGAATGCTGAGTACATAATAATAATATCTATAACTCACTTTCTCCCTCTGATTTTCGTACAAGTGAACAATCGTCGTTAATAAAGAGTACACACAGCAAATTCATCTCTTGTGTGTGACTTTGTGAGCAAAGGTGAGATTTATTGTAAAGGGTATACACACACATAAAAGTGTGCATAGTTTGCTTAAAGAAAAACAATAAAAAGGCGATGGTGTTTGTTCGTCATAAATAAAAAGCGTAGGACAAAAGAAGAGAGCACATTTGGATGACACTTTGGTGGCCATTTGTGACAGATGAGGATAAAAGAGATTGGGAGAAAGAGAGAGAGAGGGTCTTTGCAATTTATTTTACCGAAATTTATGACATAACATCATGGAACATTTGAGATGAATGCTTGAGACATGACCTCCCCTTTTTGTGCCTTTTGAATTCAAAATGAATTATTGATCTCTTGCTGTTACATGCTCTGATCTAGTTTCATTCCTCTACATTCTCGCAAACTGCCATACAATAAAAAGCATGAAAAAGCACATGAGAGGAGAAAAAAACATAAAGCAGTTCTGATTTACTGACACACAGAAAGAAACCAAAGACCCACACACACACGGACTCTCATCTCTGAGCTTGTGTGTGTAAACTCTTAGATTTCAAATTTCAAACAGACCCAAGGCATTAAATGACTGTATCCAATCTCTAAATTGAAATATGAGCCGAGCAATGAATCGTTCCCTTTGGAAATGTCACATTTATTTTTTCAGGAAATTTCATTCTTAAATTTTGAATCTTGCAAATTGTTTCGACCTATTCGAAGTATGACTAAGTTTAGGAGTGTATATAAGCAGTTTAAGTCTTTAAACTTTTACCCTGCCGTGTAAGTACTTCCCTAGGCGTGTTAAATTCCAAATGAAAGGAGGGAGAGAAAGAGAAACTGGTGACAAACGTAGAGAGGATCTTTGACTTCCCTGACTTGTGTCGGTCTACCAATGGTCACACATCTGAAAATCTAAATTGTGACCTTTTCTCTCTTTGAATATTTATTGCCCGTGTCGGATTTTATTTTTACGATTAGAGAGCACCCGAAAATGCCAGACAGGCCCTTCTTCTTCCATCTCTCTCCCTGTGTGCTACTGCTAAGTCAACCTGAATAAATAAAATTATTATATATACACTTACACACATTGCATTTTGTTACGTAATTGGGATTCGTATCGCAATCGCTATGATAATAAATCTGTCGTGGGTTTTGTATTAATAATTTGTGAATTGATATTGTATGCTACTTTACTCTTTGCTCTGTGTGTGTGTGTGTAGTATTTATGGTTTATGACTGGAAGTAAGCTACGGCTAGACTCTAGACTGACACTAGAAACTAAGAAGGGAAAAGTAAAAGTAACCTACAGCGTAAAATGGGAAGCATATCTGTGCTGTGGGGCTTCACTTCACACAGCTCAGCTTCTGGGTGTTTGAATAGGATGATGAATTTGATGATGAGGAGAGTGTTACTTCATCTTTCATCCCCGAAGTCTGGGGTATTATTCAAGTAGTTTTGATAGTTGAAAAGTCTCCTGTGTTTTTCTAAAGGTAGCTCTATAGCTTCTAGCTGCATGCCAAACCTCGTGAGTGTGTATTATTGTTAATATTATTATTTTGATAGGTCTCCAGCTGTGGTTTACTTTGGAGAGAAGAAACAACGATGAAATGATGCGTCCAACCGTGGGCCTTCCTCCTCTTGTCTCACTGTCCCATTATCGAGTGTTTTATTAGTTGTCTGCTGGCTCCAGTTTGATTGAGTACAGTTTTGACAGATTTATTTGTATTTTTAATGGATCGTTTTCAAACTGGGTTCGTGTGTGTGTTGTGTGCAGAATGATTGAATATTTTTTAATTTTACTATTACGTGCAGTGGTAGAAACTTCTCCACTGTGACACACATGGGAAGTTTTGGATAAAAGTAATTGTGTACTTTTATGACTGGACTGGAGAAATAAAATGTAGATTTGGTTATGCAAAAAAACTTGGCTTTTATTCGTCTTGTGGGGGTTGGTTTGTCTGAAAAGACGTGTAAAATTGTGTTACGTGCTCCACCCATCTACATACTTACGTGTTTCCTTTTCTTTATGTTTATAGAGAGACGCACTACACATGAAACTAGAGTAATTGAGAATTGACAAGTGTGTGTGTGTGGAAAGAAGGGAAGATGAGAAGTAGCACAAGAGAATTTAGACGAAAAGGTGTTGACACACGAAGGAGTATTCTAAGGGAGAGAGACGCGACACATAAATGTTGAATGTCTAGAGAGAGAGGAAAGGGTTGGAGTGAAAGAAAAGACACGACAGTTTTGAAATTCATTTTGAGAAGCTGTCGGTGTACGGAGTCTCTTTCTTATTGTGGTGGTTAATGGAAGACACCCCCAGTCAACTTACAATGAAGGAGGAGAGGAAAGACTGAAGAATAATATGAAGGATGCGGGGTAGCCAACATTATTGCATTGCCATTTCAGTTCGAATTACTCAATCAAAGTAAATTCCCGTATTGTTGCGAATGCTTTGAGTAAAAAACTCCGAGATGGATTGGTTTGGCTTGTTGGGTGAGAAGTAGAAAGATGTGTCTCTATTATCTCTTTGTGTCTAGCTGTCATGTTCCTCTATGTCGGACTGTCGTCCCTGCCCGGTTGTCAATGTCACACGGTGGATATACATCGAGGCATCGAGATCGTCTCTCCTCTGCACGGCAAACTACACTAATGTATAGCAGTTAGGCTTCTTCTACTGTTGTTGGAATGATAGAGAGAAATAAGTAGTGTCCTAGTCGTCAGAAGCGTCACCCGAGGCAGACTCTGGAGTTTCAGACACATTTAGACTAGAGTAGTAGAAACTGGTTGAGATGTCGACTCGAGATTCGAAAAGAGAGAGACTCTTCCGAACAATGTATAAATGGAAAGCTGTCGCTTGTCAACTTGAAGAGGGAGAGAGAAGAGACCCACTTTTATATCCAGTGTCAATCAATCCCACATATATGTATGTATTCTGGTACTGAATGAGTTAAAGAAGAGAGAGAGGTAGGTAGGTGTTGGTAATGTGTGCGGAACATTCAACATTTTGTACAGAAGTAATTGAAATGCATTTTAAAAGCGGAGTGTATTTATATATATAAAGTCTGTGTGTAGTGGTTAATGTGGTACGTTGGAAGTTGGGAAGTTGGTTGTGGGAATCATTTGAGGTTTTAAGTAGACACACCCTAACTGTCTGTCAATTTGCAAGTTCCGTAGACACACACATAAAAGTACAAAGTACAAAGTTAGTTTTGGTTTTTTAGCTTGCGTGAGCTTCGGTTTTAGAGCTTTAGAGTTTTTGGGTGTTTAGAACTGTTTAGAAATGGAGTTTTATGATATTTTTGCATTAACTTTTACTGTCTGTTTTGAAGTCTTTATTGGCTCATTATTCCTAATAGAATTGCTAATTTTTGAATTCACTGAACCTCTTTGCCAAATGGAGGAAAATGGGGTGAGAAATTCGAAAGATTGATCGCACTGTGTGCGACATATCACGGGTAGGAATCTTTGAGGAATAAAGTTTATAAGAATGTCTGGATGTTTTGTGTTTGGTAGTTTGTAAATTGCTTAGCAGGTCGAGATTTTACAGACGTGAGAAGCATTACACACGCTTGGCCAAGTGGGCATCCGCTGCATTCCCATCGCCCATCAGAATTAATTTGAGTTGGAAATGATGGGATCACAGAGAGAGAGAGACTTGAGACTCCTTCGGATTAGAAAAATGACATGCAAATCTCTTCATTGTCTATCTGTCTCCGTGTGTCAATCAAAGTAAAACCTCGTCTCCATTCTTCTACTTGTTTATTGTACAATTGTGTAGTACTCGCTTAGGTGCACTTGAATTGTTTTGCTTGCTTGGATTCCGAAGGTTGCGATGATGAGAATGTGAATTTCAATCAGATTAAATCATTCTCAATGAGAGATTTTTTGTCCCCATTCGTTTTGTTCCTTTTTACTCGGTGGTACTTGTTGTTCGTTATGCCGTAGATGTTATTTTGTCAGATGAAATTGAAATACTTTTTAGACAATCTATATGTGTCTACTTATATTTATTTTGTAAGCTTCTCTCGGGGTTTTTGAGAGGGTATAATATAAATACCGTTGTTAAAAGTTGGTAAAATTGATACCCAATTTGATTGAAGAAGGTGATTGAATCACTCGAAAAAGCCGAATAGAATAATACACGTATCTCACACAGAAACAAATGAAATGTAACAAAAACTCGTCTTTCTCTCGTTCTTCTCCATTCTCTGTCAGCTTTGGTATCATTATTTTGTCTAAATAAAAAGCATTTTCAAGTGCTTTTATGCTCTCCACTGCTTATTCAGCTTTGCTTTTTACTTTTTACCTTCAACTAAAGTGTGTATCTTGAAGTATTGAAGTGCTGGAGAAATACTCACAACTCTAGGAGCCAACCGACTGTACTTACGTGTAGTATTTACGTACGACGTACCTTTCACTTGAGAGATGATGAGTGAATTTTGAAGGGAAGAAGGGGAGATGGGAAAGAGACGAATGTTGAAAGTACAAATGCATAAGAAAGCAGCCACGTTTTACGCAGTCGGAGAAGGAAAAACACAAATTGAAAAGGGTTGAAAGCATTCTACTTATTTGCTTTCGACACACACCTTGCGATGAAAAGTTTTGAAGGATTACATTCTTATTATTTATTATTGTTGTGGATTTGATGGAAGTAAAAGGAAGGAAGGCGTCCTTTTTTTGATGCGTGTTGAAAAAATCTCTTCAAGTAATTCAGGGAGATTGGTTAGTAGTTTTTAGGCTTTCCCTGCAGTGCATACGAGAGACTTACCGTAGAGATAAATTGTGCAGTCTGTCAGTTTATGAGTTCAGTAGTGTGTCATTCAGTTAGGTGAGATGGACGAGATATATAATTTAAGTAGCTGGGAGATTTACACAAAGGTAGGAGGACGGAGGTTTTGTATGAAGAATGAAAAACAACGAGAGGGAGAAGAAGAGTAGAAGAGATACACTTTCATTCCAGGAAATCCACTTGAGAAACTTCATTGAGGATGATGATTATAGTTAGCAGAGCTGCAGTAGGAACGAAGGGCAAATGTAAGAAGACTGAGAAATGTCCATGTCACGTCCACATCTAAGACTGAACTGTCAGTCAGGATTCAAATGGAGAGAGATCAGAATCTTTCACTCCAGTGGTGGTAGTGGAAGATCAGATGATGATGGGATGATGAGAGATTACTTCGGCTTCTTTCTCTCTGAATAGAAGGAGGATTTCGTAGTAGAGAGAGGGATGAAGGATAATAATATTCCGTTCTTATCAATCATTATTGTACTCCGCAGCTTCTAATGGAAATGTTCTCTGTGCAGGAGACGGTGTCAGAAGTTGTGTAATGGGGGAAAAGTCACTAGATTCCTGGGAATATCGCGTTTCATTGCAATGATGTCTGTCTGTTTGCCATTTGGAGGTACTTCGTGAGATGATTTTTGCAAGGAGCAATTAAACACACGTGCAAATATGTGTTTAACTTCTGGGGAGAGAGCGAGAGAAGAGATGGAAATGAAATGTGGAAACCTGCTGTAAGCATGGAACGTGTAATTATAAGTTGGGAGAATATATTGCTTAACATAAAATGTCTTCTTGAACGATTTGGCTGTTGCTGTCGGATATGTAGGAGTTTCTCCCGACGGTCTCAAGTCTCAAGTAACACGGAATCGTTGAGTTGAAAGCTGAAGGTACCCTGCAGGGCATCAAATTACGTGTCAGACTCATTCGAATTTTCAACGCCCTTCGATCATCTTCAAGGAACAATTGAAGTAGCCCCTCTACAGTGGGAGTTTATAATCTCTCCCTGCATATCAGGGACTCTGCATGAGCCACACATTTTTGTTTTTTAGCTTTCAGCCTCTCATCTTGACTGACAGGACCAACAGTTTAATTGTTTCTGTAAAAAGCTTTTCGATCTCCCCCACCATGGAAGCTTCTTATTCTGATTTACACGACTCCTTCTGTGAGTCTTGAAGAGTCATCTTGAGGAGATGGAGGCTTTATTGCAGCTCGCAGTTTGTATGTGTATAATATATGTGAGTGCGAGAAAGCAGTTCTTTTCTGGATGAATGTCAGAGGCATATAGGAGGAAACACTTAATGAAAGTGTGGAGGAACGTTCTCCAGAGGGAGAGAGACGCTGCCAAAAAACCAACAATGGTTTGAGAGACTTCTCGACATTGTTTAGAAGGGATATTTGGGCTGATGTCGTGTTGGGTGAAGTCAGCAGGAGGTGGACAGTTTGTCAGCAAGAGATTTCTCGAGTCATTTCCCCTTCTGCCTCTTGTCATGTCAATCAGACCACCGACAAAGGGTTGAAGTCAACTCAATCTCATTATTTCTCTCTTTAATCACTTCTCAAGACCTCCGCACCAAGTAAAGAGAGAGATGAGATAGAGAGTCTACTTGACAGTGGTGAAGAACCCAGTCGTCCATAAGCTAAAGCTGTTCTGACTTGCCCACTTCGAGTTAATGCTGAGCCATGGTTGATGATGGAAATGCGACGACGATGATCCTCTATAGTATTACAGAGATGAAACAATAGAGCGAGAGTACAATAGTCAGTGTAGTACGTGTGTGTGTACGTATATAATATAAGTCATAATTCAACTTCCATAAGGACAATCCCTTAAAAGAAGTGGAGAGAGAGATAACGTCCAAAAGACTGCATTGTCTCACGTACACACAGAAGAATGAGTAAATGCAACTAATCTGGGAATAAATCTGAGATGGGAACGGGTTCTTCAGGATGGAATTACCTTTTTGACAGCGATTAAGACTAAAGCGGACTTGTGTTTGGATGGGAACAACTCATGATTTAGTGATGTATGAATAATGGGATTTAAGAAGTATTGAGTGCACTTCTAAATCATCCCGATTGGGTGATTAAAGTTCAGGCCAATTATGTATGTCTTCATTTTATGACGAGTATAGATCTCAAATGAATTGAATTGCTTGAGCTTAAGGCAAGATAGAGTTGCCCACTGAAAGCTTAATGTGAGTAGCTAGCTCAAGTTAATTACTTTATGAAGTGGGATGCTAATGAATCAGTAGGGAAATTAGATTGAGCTTACTTTTGTTCTGTGATCAATAAATTACAGTAGCAACGGTAGTGCCATCAGTTGTGTACAGAGAAATTCTAGTTAGTTTGCAGTTCATTGGTAAAAGACACAAAGCGTGAACGTGATTTGCGAGAAGTCTTTCTGTATTTGTAATTTAAGAAGCAAAACAAAAAGGAGTTTTTCAATTTCCACTTATTTGAACATTTTATCACTTCGTCATTCACTTGGGTAAAAGTTGTCTTTGGAGCAAATAAAAAAGCATACAAATTCATTGAACGAGCCAAGTCACAATCTTATCAGAGATTTCTTTCAACTTCTGCTCTCTCATCGTCAACAAGATTGACATTTGGAAGTGAATCAATGAATGGGTGATTGAGTGACTGACAAGGATTGATGAATTTTATGAAGAATCTCAGTAAAAACTGTTCACTTAAGCAACTGTGTTTTTTAAAATGACAATCAAAAGTCAATAGAACAACAAACGAGGAGTAGCTGGGAGCAATCTTCATCCATTTACATCCCAGACGGAATGATGGTTGATCTTTTGTATCTTATCAATTGAAGCTGTTTGAAGAGACAATGACGACATTTCTCTCGTCGTTTACATTTGAGTTGGGACATGCAATTGCAATCACCATATTTTTGGGAGTCACAAGTCACTCGGAGTTAAGTTATTGGGTTGACTTAAGAAGAAGAATACAGAATAAGGCAAGGCGCAAGTGACTAACTAAGAGTTACACGAGACAGATGTAACTCTCCGAGTTTAAGTTTAAACTAAACTATCTCTATGTGTTGATTACATAAATGCATGTAGTGGACTTTGAGTATAAAAGTAAAATGTCGGTCAAAGGCGAAAGACTGAAAGACGAAGAAAAAGCTCATCAATATCTTTTCTCGTTCTAAACAATAAAAGAAACCGGTAGCCCTTGTCATTGTTGTCATTTAGAATGTCGCCTCATTAATCACAATCAGCGTAAAAGAAGAAAAATAGGGACGTTGTGAACATAAACTGACCACAAGATTGAGGAGAGTCACCTTGTCACGTCCAGCAGGAGAAGTTTATAAGAAGTAGAAAGAACTGAAAGAAGTAAGGAGTATATATTGTTCTGATACGTGTGTGTGTGTGTGTGTGTGTGTGTACCTGCCTTTTGCTATTTTCTATAGAAGAGTCATCAGAAGCCAAGCCCACACTATCATTCAAGTCATTCACTTAAATTTAATAGACTTCTTCAGAAGGAACACATGTGAAAAATGCAACCCTGCCCTTTTCTTCTCTCTTGACTCTTGCTTTATCCTCAGACTAGAAAATAAATAATTAAATATCTAGCTTTTCTCAAAGAGACTAAGTTCATAAATTGGATGAGATAAAGAATGTCATCAATTGCGGATCATCCCCAGAAGTAATTTGATCTGCGCCTGGTGTACTGTTGGCCTGTTGGTCACTTTTGTATATTGAGTGTGTAGTTAAGTTGATGGGTGAAGGTGCCAAGCCTATCTTTTGAGGTTGATGGTTGCTGGCCTTATTTAGGTGGGGACAATTTATCACAAAATAATTTACTTACTTAAGTGTGTAAGGTGGTTAGCTAAATGGAGATAAAAACCGGTAGCTCTAAACATGTGTAAGGAACTCTCATTAATCAGTCAAAAATCAATCTGATTTGAAGAATTAAGTGGGGCTAGTTTAGAGAAGTGGAGTTGTGATGTTCTTGTCTTTATCTTATCCGGATTGACTGATTATACTCAAAAGATTCAAGTAAGCTCTTTGTCGTCTTTATAGCGAAGGTTTGGTTTTTATAGGTTCGTCTTATTCATCTTTTGTTGGGTGTTGTGCTCCCAGTTCGCAGAAGTTGTAGTTTTAGCAGCAGCCTGCATTTTTTGCCTTTTCATTCGACACTGTGACAAGGAGTGTAATTTACTTGGCTAATTTATGTCTTTGGTCAACTCGTTGACATCTCGGGCAGATCTTAATTGATAAATAAGTGAGATGTTCGAAGTTCGAGGACTTTCAACTGTCGACTAGTCTCGGGTGTTTGCACAGACAGTAGACTGAATGTTGGGTTTGGTTGGATGATTGGAACAAGCTGACGTACTGTTAATGCCAGTTGTCCTTATTCATTAGTGATAAGACTGATTAGCACAAAAGACATTGCATTTGCTGTGTTTATGGAGTGCCAATTATCGGAGAGTGGTAAAATAATAAGAGGTTGTTCGTTTAGTTGCAAAGAATCCAAATACTTATGCAAAATTATCGTTGGGTATAGTACCAATAGGGAAATATGGTAGTTATGATGTTTGTAAGTCGTAAAATATATAGAACAATTATTTTTAAACAATTATATGCAAATAGCTGCTTGTTACGTTGGTGGACATTCTCGGAGGTCGTCAAAAGATAATAATAATGACCCAGGCTCGGGTTCACAATGAGACTTGACACGCAGGCAACAATGATGGGACAAGAAGTAACTGAATCTATTTGATAGTACTTTTGTAGTTCTCTATGAAAAACTGTCACATCATCATCACCGTCTCAACTCAAAGGTGTCCCTTACTGGCAACTGGTAACGTCTGTCAATCATTTGTATTTTGTTCGGAACTTAATCTCTCCCTGGTGGTATAATAAGTTATGGTAGGTAGGCAAGCTTTGTGAAGGTGGTGGTGGTAGGTCGTCTTTCCTAAGTCAGGTCGGTTTTAGAAGAAACCTATAATGAGAAAAGGTGTCACTTGTCACCTACCCGTAAAGAAATGGAATGACAATTCATTTATTTGTCGGAAGAAATGAGTGTGCGTAAATTCCATATGAAATTTTAAATTCTAAGAAATTCACACAAACTAGGGAAGCTTTACCAGTTTAAGTCTTACGAAGATGAAGGTTGAGAGCTTAAGATTAAAAGACTTTAATGATACACGTTTTGGTGGTCTATTCTTTTTAATGCTGTTGAAAAGTCCGTACTACTTACTTTTCTCTTTTTGCACCGGGAGGATTGTCTTACATCATCATTCCTATTGTCACGGCATATCTCATTATTTCACTTTCATTCATTTGTGTCAGTCTCTCTCTCTGTCATTAAATGGAAGAGGGACAATAATTCTACCTAATCCTTGTTGTAGGTTGACAGCATTGTTGTCAGGAGGAAATGTTAAAGAGAGAGACAGGCAGGAGGGTCTCTCTTCTGGACATATTGTTCCTAGTCATCCAGTGATATCCAGCCAACCTTACAAAGTAATGTGAACCTCCGCATACTATTGGAAACTCCGTCTTTTCTTTTCCAGTTGTGTGAAACATGTTCTTGAACATCTGAACACAAGGTGAGGTTGAAGAATTGTTCTTGGCGGACAAAAGCCCGCAGTATAGTTTTCTGTATGGGAGGAAGTTGTCCATCTTTCTTGGGAATGAAGTGGATGACATAAAAATGGAACTACTTGGTGCACCGCATGATAAATTAAATTGATATGGTGTGCTTCTTCTTTTATTGTTCCCGTGTATAAGTTAAGGACTGGATGAGGAGGAATGAGGAATCGTGGTGAGAGAAGGTTCCGTAGGAAAGCATGAGATGCAAATACCTCGAGAGGAGGGCAACAATAACTCCGTGGGAGGAGGTGAGGAGAGTCATTATCGGTAGAATGGAATGATGACTCCTAGAAAAGTATTTGAACAACTTGCATTGTTACCTGTGCAGGGCAAGAGAAGCTTGAAAAGTGAAGATAAATGAATAAAGTGACTTTTAGTTGATTGTTCCCTGCCTGTTGTGTCGTCGTTAGTTAGTACAGTAAGAATGTGTATGTGTGTGTGTGAGGTTGACAAGTTCGAAGAGTTCTCTCTCATTCCTCTGAGAGAGTTTTATTTTATAGAAAAGCATAGAGACAGCAGAGGGGAATTATATAATTTACTTCATTGGAATTACGCATGGAATTGTATGGAAGACTGGAAGGAAGTAATAATTCATTAATTGTTCCGTGTGTAAAATGTCACGGACAACTTGTCACCTGTCATGACACAGCTTATTCCTTTCAAGACCTGTGACACGGGAGAACTGCGAAGAGACTTTTGGATGAATTGAGAATTGCTGCGAGTAGAATGAAAACTCTGTGGGGTAGCTTTTCATAATTTAGTTTAATAGGAATTTAATTGCTCCTTCACTTTGACTCAATTGTGCCTTAAATGAGACCACCTGCTTGCTCAAACCTCTTACTTACTTAAGAACTTTAGACTCGGGAGTTTTATTGATTGATATGATTGCATCTTGCGATAAAGTGGAGAGATTATACGAGTGTGACCTCCGACCTGCCAGTTTTCTCAGACTCTACGATTTTATTGCTTAACGAAATGATTCCACTGGCTATAAATCAAGCGGTGGTTTGATGACGATGATGATGAAGTTGCGATGAAGCTGATGAAGTTTAACGTAAAAAGCCTTTTTATTTCTTCCGTTAGCAGTTTAAGTTGGGTTAGTTGGTTTAAGTGCGAGCAGACTGACTGCAAGTTTTCATGTAAAAAGAGTAAAAGCCTGTGTAAGCAAACCTACTTATCGCGTAAGACAACGAGGGTTTCCCGTCTTATGTGTGCTTAAGAAGGGCTGAGTTATCAGAGGTTGGACATAACTACGTGGAAATTGTTGGTGTAGAGAAAGACTAATTATGTAAAAGGAAGGGTTATAGTTTTATAGTTTCATAGCTGGGCTAGTTTACTTAGTTCGAAGGCTTTTACATTGTGTAGAAAGGTATGAAAAGTGTTCGTGTGATTAGAATCGTACAACGAACAGTGTTGTGTTAAAT
>JAQGAD010001399.1:0-19961 GCA_034696625.1 Isotomurus palustris | reverse complement strand
TAAACCAACATACTTAAAGAAAGTATACAACTGACATCTGATACAAAATAATAATACAGTATTTCTTTTACAGAAATTGGAACACAATAGTTCGTTTCTACCGCATCTTCTCGAATCTCATATAAGCTACAAATAGAAAGGGTAAGAAATACACTTGCTTCCTAGTTTGTGTTGATGCTGAAGATGGATGGTTGTTGGTAGTTCTTAAGTTCTGTAATTTGTATTCTAAACAAAGTGCTAAGCGGGTGGTTTCACGTGAAAACTAATCCTTGTCCGCACTTCATAACACAAAGAAAGAGAAATAATGACTGGCATTCAAATACTAAAGTATGGCATGTTGGGCCCATTCAGCTATAGTATTAAAATTTCATCGAAATTGAAAGCGATCAATAAAATTGGAGCTTCTGTAATATTAGAGTTGTATCTTCATCCAAAAGTGGCTCGAAGTGTTGCACTGAATACCAATCATTCTAAGACACAGGAATGAATACTATGAACTCTGATACCCCTCATTCTCCTTATGCTGTGTGTTTATTGAAAAGGTGAAAGAAAGGCTATTTAATGGTTTAAGTGTTCTATGAATTGAAGTACAGGTTTAGATATCGAGAATATTATTTTCATTCTATGAGTCCACAATGCAATTTCATAAAAGCCTTTGTACTCTCCTGAAGTCTTGACCACATTACTATTCACAACGAATTGAAAGTTGGTAACTCGTATACAGGTTCATTTCACAACGGATATTCGATAAAGGTTAAGAGTAAAGTATGACCCTGAAAGAATAGCCAGAGGCAAACTTTCTCTAACTCTCGCATTTCACAATATACTTTCTCCTCTTATTTCCTTTACGTGATAGAGCCTCACGACAAGGGCATAACGAAAGTTAGAATTCTCACACACGTGACTCTCTTAAGAAACTACTTTGTGCCCACTAATGACAAAACTCTGGAGTTGTTGTTCTTAAAGGATAAATAAAGGAGTAAGTGACTAACCATGAGGAAACCACACGAATCACGAATGTCGACAACCATAAGAGAAATATGATGTTGATGGGAATTAAACGATACCTAACTACTAACTGTTGTTGACTTGTGGCAGTTAATAATAGAACGTGGAAAGTTAACGATACAGTTATTGTAATACATCACATAATACGGGGGATGGAGGAAAATATCCCAACTTGCTTTAAGAAGTTGCGTGTAAGAAAAAGGAAGTTTCATTCAGCATGCAAAGGGTGATGTAAATTTTCCTCATTCAGGTCACAAAACTCGTGGAGCCTTTCACATGGAAAGTATGCAAATTCTACTTATCGCGCATAAGTATAATAACCACGAAGGTTTTAAAATACAAAGAGCTTACAACTATTTATACTCTTTGAATCTACTATTCCTGAGTTTATATACATGTATGTATGTATGTGAGAAACGTGTGTAGGCGACTGCAGTTAGCCTTAGAATGTGCATGTAAATTTTCTGTGGCCTAACTGACGCAACATAATGGAATTTATGGGTCAAGCGAAACATTTTATTGTTCTGTGTTCCTGTTGTGTGTAAAAAACTTTTTCCTGCGCACTAGGCTGTATATACACACGAGATGTCTGTTTATGAACTTTCTTCGTGTGCTATTTCAGTATTACAGTTTTTCTGTCGAGGAGAAGAACTTCACGCCAGTTCAAAGATATTTTCATCGCTAGTAAGGCGTAAAATCGTTTCTCTTTTTGTATAAAATGCTTGGCCAAGCAAAAAAGTTATTCAAGCAATACTTTCCGGTAAGAGTTGTCACTACCATCCATCTAGGGTGAAATATATATCGTAAAAAGTTAACAACTTAATCTATCAAACGGAGCGACGTATAGCTTATGGGCGGATTGTCCTGTGTATATTTTTTTTATTTTCTGGCTGTAAAATCCAAGAAATCTTCTGAATACAGGGCAGAATTTTTAGCGACCCCATTAAATCAATTGCAACATTTGCGGAGGAAATTTAATCATGCAGACAAGGAGACCCATTCTTTTTGTTGTGAAGTGAAATGATTGATTATTTTCTATTCCATCAAAATCACTCGATTTTCACTGAACTTTTTCTGTTTTGGCATAGGCTGAGATGTGTGCTACGAAAACATTGTTTAAAATACTTTTTTGGTTTTTGCAGACAATGGCAGCCGCAACAATGTCATCGAGCACTTCATGTGGGGAGCTGAAAGTGAACGTAGAGAAGTGTCAAAACTTCATGAGACAATTTCGTGATCCTACGAGTCGCGAAATGAAGAAACTCACAGCCAACCAGTTCATGGAAGTTTGGAGCCATTACGATAAAGATGGTGAGTCTCCTCGTTATCCTTATTATCGTTTCGAATGAAGTTTACATGTTTTCTTCAGACTTTCTCCATTTTCTGTAAACTCTTTCCGGCTCGTACACAATACCTTCATATGTTAATGTCTTCCTCGATTTCCATCAAAATTTCTCAATGTCACACTTTGCCTGCAAAACACTATTTTATTTGGATTTTTAAGAGAGAATTCAGATAAAGTTTTTTTTTCAGTTGATCATACACTAGTACCACGTACAAAGCCAAAGTCAAATAAAGCTCAAACGAATAAGTGTAGAAAGTTTCGCCCAGAAACGGTTTGAGTCTTGAGTACTCAAAGTGTAAGTGAAAAGAGTTTCTTTTGAAGTATCACTGGAGAAATCGAAATGAACGTTGTATTCACTATCTGTATAGCTTATAGTGATACTGCAGTGTGTTCCAAGAAAACCAATAGCATTCACATGGCGTGTGACAAATCTTCGTAATTAATTCGGGTCCTTGGGCTTCTATTGTTAAATGACGACAAAAAACCTTGTGAGAATGTAGCACAAAGTGGGAGAAGATAGAAAGTAGAAAGTAGACTCTGATTAGTTTCATCTCATTCTTTTATTCATTGTATTGAATGTTGGTGCTTTATAGGTAATGGTTACATCGAAGGAACCGAGTTGGATGGATTTCTCAGGGAATTTGTTTCCAGTGTCAATGCAACTGATACCGCACCCGAGGTAATCTTTATACAGTAAACCTGTCTTTCTAATGTTGTTTCGCCTTCGTGTTGCTGATGCCAGAAAAGAAAGAGTCGTCTTATATTGTCGCCGTGTATTTCATTTGCCTCTAAGAAAGGGTGACGTCGTCTGATCGTATTTTTATAGACGTGCACTAGTGTGGTAGTTGATTCGTTTTGAATCACCACAGTATGTTATTAGATACTAAAAACTCATGAAATGCTGGAGAAACAACAAAATCCTTTGATTTACAGACGGTTTCAGATGCCATGCTGGCTGAACTCAAACAGTGCTTTATGGAAGCATATGATGACAACCGAGATGGCAAAATCGACATTCGAGAGGTTAGCCTTTCTCTCATTCCTTTATTGCGCATTACAGATTCACGATAGATTTGTTTTATTTGCCACATTCGCGTGGTTACTTTATCTTTATAGTTTGGCTACGGTTTCTACTCCCACAGTCCCACGGGATACTTTATGTTTCTGTTGTGTTTAATCTTCCCGAATTATCAGTTTTATTTATCTTTTTTGGGTCTACCAAAGATGGTCACGGATAAAACGGACACTTTGCTAGTGGCATTAGGGCTTGAGGGGGATGTCGAAGAGTATCAAAGTGGTGTTTTTCTAAAACTAGAATAATTTTATAAGAAGTTTGCATGTTCTTTTTTTGGAAAAAATTGAAAGGTTTAGTGTTAGTGGGGGCCAAAATTAAGGTTGATCAGTTTTAAGTTTCCAAAATGGTTTCGTAGTGACTAAAATAAAATAAACTTTATTTTTAACTCATTAAGAATAAAATTCTGTGAAAGCAGCCAGTGTACACTTAATGTATACTTTGTTCACTAGATTTGTCAGCAAGCTGGGATTGACTATGACTAGCATTTAACGGTTCTTATTCAAAGGCAAGTAGTTGTACTAAAATGCGACTTTGATACCTTAAAACCCCCGTTTTGCAGTATTTTAAAAAGTAATCTCTTTTAAAAATCTTCTTAAATATTAAATACTAACTTCTAAAACTGTTTATAAACTAATCCACATTCTAATCTTTGCCAATCCCTTTAAATTTCTTAACCAAAACTATGGTCTCCAAGTAGAACTCGAAACCTTCAAAATCGCGATTTTTGTATCTTTAAATTATGCTACGGTTTGCTATATAGCTGGAGATTGCCAAATCTGATTGAAACTCAGTTACGTAAAGCAGTTCAGGTTTTAAAAAATCAAGAGCCTTTTTTAAATTTTTTGAGTTTGGAATTTTTTATAAGTAAAAAACTGTCCCAAACCTGTGGAAAAATTTTTTCAGGGTAGCCCTGGTAAGACCGGAATTTTCTCTAAAACCTGCAGTTTCTTTCCAAAACTGTTGATTGTACTTTACGGCTAATACTTCTGGCTACATAAATAAAAAAAATCAATATCGTATCTCTTTTGGCTCTTGAGATACATAACGTAACATAGTGTCCGTTATATCTTCGACCACCCTCGGTAAAGGTCTAAATACAGGAGACGACAGACGAAGTATTCATGAAGCAAAATTTAGTTTTGCAACCAGAAGGTATAATAACTGTCCCATAACCATTATTACGGAGAACTCGATAAATGAGAAGAAAAATGACTTGCTAGCACTTTACCTCGACTGCTAATTTCACATGTTTTGTATGACATACAGTAAGTTACGAAGACAGTCTACATATGCAGAAACACATATGGATCTACGGAGAAAGTCTGGCAGAAGAATGGAATAAGTAGGAGTCTATATGTTCCAATTTAGCCACCCAATTTCACTTTCCACGGGCGAGTTGTTTCCATTATGTACTTCACACATGGAAAAAATGTGAAAGCGTTGGTGACAGCCGGATAGATTAGCTCGCCTCTTTCGTTTCCTCTTTGCGAAACCCTGGAGAATATTTGAAAATGCTCTTCAATCTAGGTTTCACTTTTTTCTACCTCAGGGTTTTTCCGCAACCATCCATCCTTGCAAGAAAATATAGCTTTCCTGATAAGTCAATCGAAGTCATGCGACTATTACTATTGACTATGAACACTACAAACAGTTATACTGCAGACCACAGACAGACTAGAATATGCAGAAACTTCTTCGACGTGTCTCAAGTCTTGAAATGCTTTATATCCTCATAATAGTCTATGCACACAAAAATCCAGCAGCACATCACGAGTGAAAGTGTTAGCTACTTTAGCTCTCTCCAAGTATCCCAGCATGGGTCTTGTTGTAACCCTTATAAGAATAACTCTGTCAGTAGACAATGTCAAACTGATGTTTATATTGACCCAATTTTTGTGACAATTTTCATTCGGATATTACTCACGATTAATGCGTCAAACCCGTTGTATATTGTTGTTGACGGATCCGGTAGTTGGATAAGTTCCCTGAAGAATTATATCCTCTTCACAACAACCCTTCTTCCGTCAGTCTTTGAGGCCAAGGAGAGTGAGAAGTGACAAGGAGGGAGTGGTGGATGGGATATCCGAGCTCTTTATATCCGACATTTATGACTTTTTGACAGAGAAAGCGCCCCAGGAATGGAGTATGCTGTGAGATAAATGTGTCCACTCATCCGTAGCCTTCAAAATACCAAATCCATAGGGAATTGGGGTTATTAGTTTAGTAGTTGAGAAAATACGCAATAGGCTACTATTATAATAGGTACGAGAGTAGTTCAGCGTGCAAAAGAAGCAATTCACAACTCAAACAAACCATCATCATCAGTTAAACTTGTCGAGGGATATTATTGTAGTCTCGAGCATCTAGTTAGTAGAAAGAAAGTCTTCATTCAATAAGAGAAAGTGCCTATAGATTATAAATGAACTCTTGATGTGGGAGAAAGTGGATTGTCAATTGCGTATCATCCCGTCGTACTATGCTTCTTGTTCTTACTGGAGCTTCGAATAATATTAAACGGAGAAGATTCAACACACGTTTTCCATTTTGACAAAAATCTTTGTCTCAATCGTCTCCGTTGGAAGAAAGCTTAGTGTATTGATCGCACGAAGTGTGTTGAACTGAATATGTCTGGTGTGATACTCGATAGCAGGCACATTGTTAGATTACTACAGATATCTTTGGGCTTTCTCTTGTATCCGGATAATCTGAATTCACTAGGTCTCGTCCTATTCGATAAACTAGGGTTCAAGTTGCAGGCTTCTTTACAAATTAAAAACCGCTTCCTGCATACGAATTAATGAGGTTGCATTGGAACTCAAGGAGATAAAATTGTGAATGTTTCGAGGTTATAATTTGGAATTGTATGTTTGGCAGCTTGCACAACTTTTGCCAATGGAGGAGAACTTCCTGTTGCTGTTCCGATTTGATAACCCATTGGAATCCAGCGTGGAATTCATGAAGGTGAGAACAATAATGTTTTATGTTCGTGTTACTACATTTCTAGCTTTCTTTTGTTCCTCTATAAGTGCATCGCCCAAAAGGAGTAAATGTCATAATGTCATGCTTGACCCTGCCCCTGTAAAGGATCGGTATTAAGAAACAGGAAATCTTCGGAGCTTTATAAATTAGGGGCAAGGTTTCCAAATGCAATTATGCGGGAATTGAAATATGGGTTAATTTCTTGAACAGCAGCAGCAGCTGAACCAGAAAAGCTTGAAACTTGCACCATGCAGTGAATTGCAGTGTAAAGTAGCTGTTAGCCTATAATTAATTAAGTAGATTTGAGTTCACCTTGTGCATACAATTTTCATGGGTAATTATTACTCTCGCATGCACATGTAATGCCCGATGTAAAATAACAGGTCAATAAAAAATGCAGGTCAAACTAACGCAGCAGAAAAGTAAAATGAAACTCTCGTGTATTTTTATCTGAAATCGTGAACTGAATGTAATCATGTATGAACTTGTGTTTCTCAGATTTGGAGAGAATATGACACGGATGGCAGTGGATACATCGAAGCTGACGAACTTAAGGTAAAGATAGTGGCAGAATGAACAAGCAAAGAGGAATCCCGAATGAAAATTTATACATATGAAATTTTGCAGAATTTTTTGAGGGATTTGCTCAGAGAAGCGAAGCGAAACGACGTGACGGAGGACAAGTTGATTGAATACACGGACACAATGGTAAGATTTTATTTGTGAAACACACTGGTGAACCAAACTTGGACTGGGCCCAATTCCACACATTGATGTGTCTGTAACAAAAGGTTCTGTTTAATTTGTTTCCATTCAGTTGCAAGTTTTCGACTCTAACAAAGATGGAAAGCTTCAGCTCTCGGAAATGGCCAAGTAAGTATGAAAGTCTGTGTTTGCAATTATGGGTCTTTAATTATTGTATTCAGAACTCATCCTGTTCCATTTGTGTGAGTTACTGCTCTCAGCTCCGCTATTATCATATTCGAACGGAAATAACACGAATGAATCACGGTTAAGTAGGCCGAATGCCAGAAGTAACTGCTCTACGAGTTTATGGAATAAACTACCGCGCAGGAATGGGAACTTTTCTCAACTGCATTACACTGAACTTATTGCATGATATGCAAACAAGCGTAGAAATTGGCTTTAGATTGCAGAATACGTATTTCAATTCAAGCTCATCTCTCTTTCTCCTGCTTTCTCCTGCAGAAATACATAAAACAAATTACTTACGTATTTTATTACACTAATGTTTTATTTCACTTGAAGGGGATTTAAAAGAAATGATTTGTTGATGGCAGGATTTCGACAAATACACATAAGGTTGTAGTCTTTGTACTGATTCATGATTTCATGATTCTGCGAAGAAAACGGCGAAGTTTGTGAATCGGTTTATTTAGCTTATCGTCAAAGGGAAGCGTAGAAGATGAAAGGTATATTTGCTGAGTGTTTATTGAAAAGTCTATAGTGTTTGTGTATTTCTCAGGTCTCGTGTACTTGTGTATTGACTTGTAGACTGGCAGTGATTGAAAGATGAAAGCAGATGGCAAGAAGAATTCGATTTCTTGGGTTGAGCTTATCTCGAATGCTTCAAAGCACAAGTTGTTTGTTAGGCAACATATATTATCTATTATGCCCAGGTGTGAGTGACTTTGAAGAGTCAAGCTTTTAAGTACATCGACAGGAAAGCGAATTGATTTCGAATCTCCGTGAATTTCGTGTATAACCTTTAGTGTTAGTGTAACTTTGTTAGTAACACGTATTATTTTTGTCCAGGTTGCTTCCAGTGAAAGAGAATTTCCTTTGCCGTCAAGTCTTCAAGGTAAGCGAGGTATAACTCGATATTTTCTCAAATTCTCTACTCGTCCTGTCCCATGTCTCGTGTTTTAATGTCAACGCTCAGCATGCTTCCATATAATGTGACTAAGGTTCGAACCAAGTGATAAAAGACTAACCAAGTCGAATCATTCTTGAAGTTTTAATGCAAAATATAGCCCAAACGTAGACCTTGTTGAAGTTTGAGGAATCGTATTATCATTAGTAGAACATTTTGGTGATTGTTCTTTTATCTTAGGTTCTAGATTAGAACTGTAAACTAGTGTAAACTTTATTGTATCTGAAAGGTCATAATTACTAGCTACTGTAATTCAACCAATCGTAATAATCAACTTACGAGCCATTCGATCCTTGTCCCTTCTTCCACCGATGCTAGAAAGTACTGGAAACGGAAAATGACTATAAATGCACTGTAAAGGAATCGAATATTATATAGGGCCAAAGTGATTAAGGTTAATTGCATGTTCACGTAATTATAATCGATTTGGAATAAACAACAATTTTCTGGGCTGAATTTAAGAACCTTTCACATAATCAGCAATCAGCATTGAATGAGCAAAATGTGTGGCACACGTCATGGCGTTAATTGTACACTCGCTCCGTTTATTGTTCACCCTTGTCTCGATTCTCGAAATCTCCTAAGCTTGACTTTTTATTTGTATCCCTTGCTTGAACATTTAAAGAAGGATGGACTCGGCGTAAGTAACATGATCACTTCATATTTATTTGCATGTTACACATAAACAAACTATGTCTGGTTCAATATGATAAGCTTCTATAATCTTTTCATACTTAATATTGCAATACAAACTACTAGCTATTGAATTCATCTAATGAAGATGTTGTGAATGGCATGCTTGATGTTGATAACAAATAATATTGCATAGAAATTTCTTCAGTTCTGTTTGATTTTTTATCGGCTCATGTTTTTCGGAAGCTTGCACGGTTCGTCTAGCAGTACTTATCAGCAAGCAATATATGAAGATAAACTAGAACACAATCTATGCGATATCCTAAAGTACTTCAATAACGCAGACCGAAAAATTGGTACTTACTACGCGTTTTATTTAATCAGCACGTAAAGTGGAGGAAAAACACAATCCAAGGAATTCAGTATGAGCTTTAGTTTGTAGTCCGCATGCATTTTCATAGGCATTCCTTTCGTGAAACTCTCTTGAGTCTCTTGTGTCACGGATGAATATTTTAGTTAGCTTTAATGATCCTTTCATGTGTTTTCCTCCTTTGGATTTTAGTCAACACGTGTCCACATTTCGTAATTGATTTTATGTATTCAAGCGTCACCATTCTTGGGACAGGCTGTTTGTAAACTGCTCAACTGGTTTACAAACAGGGAAAAGGCGTAGGAATGTTCATTTAGGATTATTTCTATGCACGCAGTACATTACACAATCAACATTTATTGATGCGAACCTTTTACGACTGCCATAAATAGGATGTTATTAGGTTGATTAGTAATAAAGTTTTATACCACTCTGTCACCAACCAATTGATCAATAATGCTCAACTATTTTAGTACTGTGAGAACAACAGCAGAGTTTTAATACTTTCACTACTAAATCTAGTTTGAAGAATGATTCGTTTGATTCAGTTAGAAAAACTCGTATTATTTAAAAACCTATGAAAACATAAAAATAGACACATATATTTCTAGATTTGATTAGATTAAAACATTGTCAGTATCGAACTCTGAAAACAATTAAATGTTCAAACAGGGCTCATTGCATAGAAGTAATCTAGTGTACTCACTCCTCATGCTCGTTAAATTATCAAGTATCCTTGGATTAAAATGAATGCACAACTCACAGTGAACACTAGGCTGAAATAATCATTTTGGAAGGAGGTAGACACATGAGTGACTATTGTGAAAGGAGATGGTGGATGGGCTGAATTAGTTTTCATCATGTCTATCGTACACATTTCGATATTCAGCACACGTTGCGACCAAATTGTCTCACAGAAAATGAAATTGCTTTACTATTAGATTTTAGATTGAAGGTTTGATAAACCTCTCCAGCACTGAAGAAATAGGAGACGGATTGTGTCCAATCATTGTGAAATCATGAAATGTGCCTTCATTATGATACTTGTCTATTATCTTTCTAGTCTCCGTATTTTCTTTTAACATTTCTCTTCCTGTGTTACGTAGTTGCTTGAAATTCGTGTGACAAACGATGATGCTCATGTATGAAGTAGATCTATTGACTATACGCTCAAGTTAGTGAGTACTATTAGATTAAGTAACTGTCACATGATTATAGCAAATTGGATGTTACTTTCTACTAGTTTCTACTACTCACGTGTAGTCTTGCTTGCTAGAAAGTAATAAATGTCTGAATGAGTAGAGGTAGGCGTGTTTAATATTCTAATAGATTGGAGTTAAATGTAAGTGTAGCAGACTGAGGTAGAAAGCACAAGTGACTTAGTTTGTCAGTAGTAGTGTGCATTAGAATTTGTCTAACACTGGAAACTGTAGTTTGACTTCCTGTACGCAAGTATATTAACAAAATAAATGTTACATATCACCAAGATAGTTTTTTGTGCGAAATGAAGTGTATTTGTTGTGGTTCAGGGAGCTACAAAGCTGACAAAGGACGACATTGAACGAGTGTTTGCCCTTTATGACAGAGTAAGTAGAATGGAATTACACCGAAGCTTGTCCGTGAATGGATTGAGAGTTCCTCGATGGAAGTGAACTTGATTTAACCCAATATAAATGTTGATTTTGCAGGATAGCAGTGGCACAATTGAGAATGAAGAGCTCCGAGGGTTCCTCAAGGATCTGCTAGAGTTGGCTAAAAAGGTAAGGACGAGAATATAAAGGGAAATATTGTTAGTAGAAGAAAGTACATCAATAAGTAGTTAGGCTTAAGTAGGAAATAACACGAACACAGTGAACCTCATTGCTTATTACGTCAATGGCACTTAACACATTGTGGGTTTTCTCTCTTGAAGGATTATGACGTGCAGGATTTGGCGGATTTCGAGGAAACTATCCTAAGAGGGTGTGATTTTAATCGGGATGGGAAAATAAACAAGAAGGAGTTGACAATGATTCTCCTAGCTCTGTCCAAACAAAATCAGGATGAGTAGATTTCCTCATCATCACCAGTCTCTTCAAATATTTAAACGTTGGGGAAAACCATTATTTGCATTATTAAGACTATACGTGGCCACACCACTACTACACTCACTAACTTATGTAAGCAAAGTTCTGCTGGGCTAAACTATTATTATTACTTTTACTTCCCATTTCCCTAGACTAGAACTGGAGGAGTAGTTTTCCTCATTTCCACAATGATTTTAATGACTACTCGGGGACTAACAGATTGCATGAACTTTCCTTATTGAGTCCCAAAAAGTTTAAACCGAAATTTGATCGCAAGATGATGATGAACATATAGATGTAATTCATTTCCCAGTGTTGAACTCTCAAGATAAGAAATTAATACTTACTCTGCTGTTACACTCAAATAGCTGTAAATTGCTTGTACTACTCACGTACAACATTCATCTCGTTCATATCACTTCCTTACACGTGTGTGTACTAATCTTGCGCTTCACTCTGCACAATATTCTTTCTACATCGTTTGTGTGAATTATTTCGAGAAATTGTGTTATTATTATTGTATAGTTCAGGACACATACAGACTTTGAATGTTTAATCGAATTTCATGAAACGAAGTCTCAGTGTTTAAAACATATCTCATGGAAATGACAGAAAGCTATTCTTCTTCCACAGTGAAAACAGTAACATTGGGAGTGTGATTATTAAAAGCATCTCAAAAACTAATGTACATTACTAACCAAGTTCCACTTGTACGTAAACTTCCATCGTCTTCAGTACCATTGATAGTATGAGTGCTGTCACTGCTTTAAAGAAGAATCATGCGAAGTATTTAACATACTGCTTAAGGTTCAACTGAGACCTGTTGTGTGACAGTATATATATATATATATATATAGTGTGCTTTTAATTGACGAATACACTCTCAGTCAGTTCACTGTATTGTTATGTGTCTCAGGCCTGGAATTATTAGGACAGTTAAATAAATTTGAAGAATATTGTTTCTTCAGATTCCATTTAGTATGTATACAAAATTACTCACACTGAGATAAAGCACCACCACACACTCACCTTATGACGTAGTTTGTAGAGTGCTATTCTAAAGAATGAAGATTCATGTTACAAAAACGTGATGTCCATATTCAATTCACACATATACTCATCTAACCAAAATGTTACTGCTCTTCAATATTCCTGCATGAACTTAGGGATTTTACTGACTCAGTCAAAAATGATGCAAGACACGTACACGTAAAAATATGAATTCAATTGAAAAACTGCACAAGAAGAATTGTATTTGTTGAAAATGATGTACACATCCCGAAGAAAGTACTTTAAATAGCTAAGGAAGGTTCTAGAAAGTAAGTGTAAGAGTAATAATATTATTGTGAATGCCTAATTTAGGCCATGAATCGAAAAATAACATTTAAAACAGACTTAAACGCGTATGTTAATAATTCAAAAGCTTCATGTTACATCGATTTTAGTGTTTGTAAGTCTTCTATATAAGTTTGTTACTAATTCAAGTTTCTTAGTCAATATTTTTTGCATTTTACATGGAGTTCCGTGCCAATGACTTTCAACACTTAGGTACATCATCAAATAGTTTAATCGTGTATTATATTAAATTTGTATAGAAATGAATGACATATTTTGTGATTTTAACGAGGACAACAACGCAATTGATGCGAAACATCGATGATTGACTTTCAAACGTTATTTTAAGTATGACAGGAACTTGTATAATATTATAAAAATTGTTGTATACTACGTTGGCTTGACATGGTTGTGGAATATCCAATTTCGACTTTGGAATCTTAAGATTGTCATTTGAATTAATTATGCATGTGATGAATAAGAGCTAAGAACAGAGTCCGAATGTTTCACGAGTTGTGAAATGTGTAAGTGGTCGAGACACTTGAATTATGAATATGAAATGAAAGCAATGTGATGATTGAAGGATAGTCAAAGACGGGCAAATGTACATATTAATATTGTTATTTTAATTTGTGACAGAATTCGGGTATTTATTTTGCCTATTTACGTCAATAAACGCTAAACTATTAAAACACAAAGTTCACAGTGTCTTACGTAATGAATTTATAATTTCGTCTAAGCGTTCTGAATCTACAAGACGAAGCAATACCATTAGACTGTACATATTTCCTTGCTGAGAACAATGCATAGTGTGTATTCATGACCATTACCACTACAAATAGAAATGAATGCATATTTTATCCTTTCACATTAAGTTGTGTGCTCAATTCTACCGAAGTCCTTGAAAGTTTGAAAACCTGCTTAGCTCAACTTAAAACACACAACTTCATCCTTTTCGGTTACAAATTTTACAAAGAGAAAGTAATGCATACATTAATCTTTTCTGAACAATTGCAACTGTCGTGTATTTTTGTATTCTACTGAACTTCAGGAAGGTGGGTAGCTGACTGAATAAATATTTCGTATATTTAAAAGAACAAAGAGAGTCTTAAGAAAACTTAAACATGCAGAAATATACGCCCATTGACTGAGAGTCTGGGAGAGAAATCCCCAACAAGGTTGTGCTTAACTGAAAGTAAAGAAGATGGAAGGTAGAATTACTGCAGGTTCAGTCTAAGCAACTTTCTCCGGGTCGTCCCAGACAGGCTGCTGAGAGATTTTGTTTCCGAGGTTGAGCAGACACTTTCGTATGTGTTCTTGACACAAATGATAATCTCTGAAAGGGGGCATTAGGTGACTATCCAGTAGCACAAGGTTCTGGAGTAGCATCTCAAGCCCAGTGTCTTCTTCTCCTGCTTCCAGGAACTCTATAGCCTTCTTATACGTCTTTTCACTCTCGTGGAGGGATTTTAAGCTTTTCAGAATATTGACAGGCTTCCCACATTTGCCACAGTTAAACAAAATGCCCATGGTTTGATCCGCTTTGCAAATAAAGGTTCGGCAATGCTCACACCGGAAACTCATCGTCTCATTCGTCATTGCGTCAAAAGTTGGCCAATTTTCTCGACAAGGTATGCACTCACATTTGAACCAGTAGTAGTCCAAAAGTTTTGCTTGTCTTTCTTCTTTCGGGACTATAGTGAATGCCTGCCCGTAGTTCTCATGAACAACTTCATTAGGTAGAATTGTTCTGATCGCTCGTACTATCACCGTGTCATTCACGAAATACCTGCAAATTGACGTTCATTATGAAGTGGGTCGTAAACAGAGTTTATATAAAGTTACATCTCGGATTTCACGAGACCGTAACTCTCATAAGTAAAAGCATTAAGCCTAATTACAAGGGAAGAGGAAAGTTAACGGATCAACCTTGGGCCTTGCAGCACACACAACCTAAACAAAATTATAGTCTTTACAACTCGATTCCTTTCTTTATGTCAAGTACAAGTAATAAAGCTCTTTGGGAGTTTATTCCTTATCTGTTTTAAGCACTTCGTAATTAAGGTTAAACAGCTACTGTAGGATTGTATTGGTGGAAAGTGAGCACATCATCTGAATCTGCGTTGTGAAAGTCTCTACACCTGTTTTACTATATTCATTAAGTGGAAAATTCATATTATCAGAAGTAAACCGGCCATGTGCCAAAGCCAAGCCCAACATAACCTTTTTAATTTAAAGGGGAGTGAAAGTCTGCTGTGAAATAACTAAAAAGTAGTTGTTGAACAGAAGAAAGTGTTCATTTCGCAGTTGGACATTTGCTACATTTTATTTAGCGAATGAGAGGAAATTTAAGAGTCAAGTTACTTCGTGCTTTTGCACTTATCCTGTCTTAAAACTCCACCCTGTTTTGTAGGACACGTTGAACACGAGGTAGTTTTTTTGTATGAACAGCTTTCATACTTTATACTACTGTGGACCGTGGCCTGTGTAGCACGAGAAAGATTTCTGTGCTTTTGTGTGTTGAATCGTTGTGGGAATTTCATCCATCCTTGCGGCCTTTCACTTTCATTTCCCATTCTTCTTCCTCTCATGAACCGAAATGTACAGATCCCTATATTTTTGTAGCATTTTGAGCTTTTTATGTAACGGAAGTTAAAAGTTCATCTTTCTCGAGAGCTCTATTTACTATTAACGAGCATAACCTGAATTCGTACTGGAAAAAAATGTACCAGTCACGGTCCCACTGGTTCGTACATGTGGGAAACATAAAATAAGTTTCGTCGTAATACCTACGCTCTCGTATTCTATTATACGAGATTTAAGTCTCAACCAGTGAATCCACATGCACATTTTCTACCAATATGTGAATGCATCTGTTTACATTTCACATAAAACAGCGAAAACTTGGACAGATTTGCCATTTTTATGCATGAGAATAGCTTGTTTAAGTCCTTGAAATAAATCTCAGAAAAAACAAGTATCCAGGCTCCGTAGGCGTCTTGCACACTAGGAAAAGAACAGTTGTAGGGGTGTGGTATCGAGTAATAAAACAATAAAAATGTATGTCAACTACACGTACATGTCTAAACTCAAGGTGAAAACATCATAAATGTAAAGGAAGGGAGGAAGAGTTTTTCGTTGAAGGCTGCATAAGGGAAATACAAATTTCTTACCGGACCACGCCAGGATTGCAGGAATGATTGAACAATGCTACTGTAGGAAATACGCCTCCACCCAGTCCTACTGAATTGTCCTTTTCTTTGTACGGATCCCATCCTGAAGTTTCATGAGCGTTGAACTGCGAGGCCTGTAGAGATCGCAGGATCAAGTAGGCCAGTTTCAATTCAACGTCGATCTCTCCACAAGAAAGGCTCTTCCGAGCTTCTTCATCATTTAAGGAAATCGATGTTGTTGTTGGTTCATTTGTAGGCAGAGAGTCTCCATTTTTCTCCAACATATTTGAGTTGTCGACCTTTCCTCCGCTTTTTCCAGATGGTGCTTTCCCTGTAATGCACGGGAAGAATTTCAAAGAGATCGTATGAACGTATGAAGTACTCGCTGGGTAAAAACTTCGTTGTATCTTCCTAGAAGGGTTCTTCTTTGACTACTCTAATAACATTAGTAAGTTTCAAGTATGTGAATCAACTTTTAAAAAGGTCCTATTTCGAGTTGTGAAGTCCCAATCACTTACGATGTACGAAAGGACACAGAGAACGAGTATTAGGTAAACAACTTGAGCTGAACAGTATTCTAGTACACAGGTAAGAAGACCCGTGAAAATACTACGCGTGATAAATAAACGTAGGCGTTTCGAGCAAACAACAGCCCCGTGATACATCTTGTATCCGTAAACTTGGGGAATTAATAATGATTTAAGGCGAGCTGCCGGAGGAAGAGAAAGTTAGGGATGATTAATGTACCTGTGCATCTCGAAGGTAAACCTGATGCCTTGAGAGTTTCCTCGAAGTAGGATGTTGCCTTCAGGGCTTTGATGAGATAAACAGTCATGACAATCTGGTGGAAGAGATCTTCATTCTTTCTTCGTTGACTGTGTGTTACGAGGTGGAAAAAAGAAACGTGGTCAGAACGATACTCTTCATTAAATCCTAAGCTCTCCTGGGTTCCCTTGCTCATTTTACCGGAGCAATTACTACCTTTCTCCATTGAGAATTCTACTTTCGCTCTGGCTATTTCATCCGCTTCACTTTTCATGGCTATTCCGTACCATCCCAATGCCACTTTAGGATCCACCTAGTAATGAAATGAATTTACAGTAACAACATTATGATTAGAGCTTCGTCAGAAGGGAGATAACAAAAACCACGTAGTTTTTATAGGCTAAGAATCCCTGGGGTAGGTTCAAATGGTGTAATATAATATGAGTACATTCACGCACAGTCATTTGATAGTGTGGGGATTCATATATACTTACTTATATCTCTCTAAACTTTCTCTTTCCAGCTTATTTGTGTTATGCTTCCTCCATTTCAAATTAATAGGGATTCAGGGGAATACTAAGAGCTCAAGGTGGTCTGCTGAATTATTAAAACAGAGGTTCATCGTAGGAGTCTGTAAAATCAAAAACTTGTGCGTACTCTTCGTATTTTTTAGTAGAAGATGAAAGCTAGGTCTTTTCTAAAGGTAGAAAAGAACTCCAAAACATACGGGAGTGGAAGGGTTTTTTTATTCGTTGCATAATTCAATTAATATAACTCGCTTAGAGATTCTCGCAAATGAATGGGTTTATTTTGCATTCAGACTATTCTTCAGAAGAGTAAAAATGACGGCTTATTTCACCTGCGTAAGCACTCGGATTGCGAGGTAGCAGATGACGGAGATTCCAGAGTGTTTCAGTAGACCCAATATGGAGCATTCGTACTTGTGATGGGTTTTCCAAGCTTGGTCTCTGCATTTGGTCGAACAAAAGGAAACCAACACGCAATTTTTACACGGAATTGGTGCCCGCAGCCTGCGAAAACAAATAATACCGTGTTTTAATGTTTACATAATATTCTGCATGGGCTGTCGATTGGAACGATAGGAGCTTTAAGCTATAGGATTGAACTTGAATGTTCCTTCGTGGTTTTGCTGTTTCGCTCTTGCTATTGGGTATTTCTCTTTAGAAACTTCACACGTCCGCGATGATTAGGGCTGTGTGATCATTAATAATTGGCCTTTCTACTTCAGTGTGATCTCGCCAGATATCTTTGTGCGTTATAATTAAAACGAAATAATGACTATATTTTAGCGTCTAGACCAGACTCTCTGTAGACGTGCCGTCTTATGACCACAATAAAATAATAGTTACTCTGATATGTAAGTAGGCAGTTGAAAGTACAAGGATTCATTTACTATAATCTAGTTCTCTTTCTCTCTTAATGCGTAACTGATGTAGAATCAAAAGAAGGAAGGGCAAGCTCAAGTAGAAATGAATAAGGTGGAAAGTGCTATTTTACTTTCTAAGATCGAGAATCACGCATGAATTGTTGTCTATGAATAAATAACTGCTACTTGGAAGAAATACCACTTTACATTATCAGGACTATGTAAGTAAATATATAGGTCACAGAATGCACGCTACCTTAATATATATAATGCTTCCGGTGTAGGCAAACCCTCCGTAATGTTTTGTGCGGGAGAAAGCTACGCTTCTTGCCTTGGCTATGGTCTTGAGGTAGAGGTGAAAGTCACCCTTAAAATCAAACTGGTTTCCGAGATTTCAGGACATTATTTATGAGCACTTTGCGTGACCAGAAGTTGGGAAGTGAAATGTTGGTTGAAGGAGTCAAAAGGGGGAATATTTAATGTAATTTTATAGCTTTCTCTCGTTTGTACCAAAAGCCAAGTTTAGAGAAAAAGTTCGTGAGTTGGCCAAAAACCAATGGGAGTCTCTTGAGTTACTGTGAAAGTATATATACTCTTCGCTGCATAATATGAACAAGACACACACACACACACACACACAATTCTTTTGGAGTGAAATTATAGGCCAATGGTTCATCTGTAGAGCAGCGTAAAGACTCACACGATTCACGAGTGAATCCCTTGGTGAGTGAGCTGGAGAGCTCTGCCCTGGTTGGCCACTTAAATGTTTTATCCAATCTACTCTTGCAGACATAATCGAGTCTGCAGAATAGGTCAACCCTTCGTGGTAGTGATGTTCTAGTATTTCATGCAATAAAAAGTTTGGGAAACAGCTGGAAGCTTTGTCTTGGCGAAATATCTCATTAGATGAGTGAAAGTTGACTTACGGGTTGCAACATTGGAAGCACTGCCTGTGGTAATTATGCGGGAGAAGAACAGAAACGAAAGCTTTCTCCACTACAATAACATCTCCAGGCTTCACAACCTCTTCAGCTATTACAAACCGTCCGTGTTTTTCTCTGTACGCGAGACCAAGTTTCCTCGAAGCTGATTTGAGATTTTTGTGTGAGCCCCCAGCAACTTCAGGAATCACTAGAGGCTGTGAAGGGCATTGGTGAATTCCTATTCCTGTGTTGGGTTTGTTCAAAGCATCTGGAAGGAAGAGAGAGGGAAAGGAATTAACAAACATGAAGCTTGCAAAGTATACCAGGTCGTCAGTTGGAGGAATTACGGAATATTCTATCGAGTTAAAAGGACACGAGGGCACTTTCTTTATTTCCTCTGCGGGTAAAACTCCGGACTCTGAGAAAATGTGACTTAACTCAGCGTAGAAAAAGGAAATCCGACTAATCCGTATGAAAGAAGTGCTTACGTAGGCTCGCATTGGATGAGTTTTTAGCGAGATCGCCCAAAGTTTTCTTTGTTTTCATCCGTTTTGACTCATCCAAGTCAGACATCTCAAGGGCTTTGATGGCTTGTTGGAAGTTTTTGATGGCTTCACTGCATCTTCCAGAAAGGAGACAACATCTCCCGAGTCTCTCGTACAGTTTGTAGTGCAGCTCAGCTGGGTAGTGGAGACTGAATGCTAATTCTGCGTCTTTCTCTGCTAATGAAAGTTCATTTAAATGGAAGAGAGCGGCTGAGCGATTGGCATGGACGACTCCAGCATCTGTTTTTAACACAAAGAGATTCATTTGAAGAAACTTTCCCGTTCTTACGTACTTTCTTATTCACTCCATGAATAAACGCAAACATGACTGAATAAACCATTTTCCCTGCTGCGTGGCCTTGTAATTTGGTTAGTTATATATGTAGGTGGTTGTAGGTCAGAGAGTTGAGGAACTATAAGTTGGTTAGTTTATTATCCAATTCATCGAAGCAAATAAAGACGA
>JAQGAD010001398.1:0-19972 GCA_034696625.1 Isotomurus palustris | reverse complement strand
GCAAACTGATTAGGAGCTGGAATTCGCTGCAAAACTGGTGGAGCGTGTTGATGCTGAATGGGCACTGGAGGAGGTGGCTGTAGCTGAACCGGAGGTGGAGGAGCCTGTTGTTGCTGATTCGGTGGTGGAGGAGCCTGCTGTTGCTGATTCTGTGGTGGAGGAGCTTGTTGCTGAACAACTAATTGCTGTCGCAATTGTCGAAATTTGTCCAGCGTCTGCTGGGCTACCATTCGCGAAAGTTGGAAATCCTGCCTAAGGACAAGGAATCCGGGGAGTTGTGACCCCACAATAAACCATAAAAAACCCCGAAGATCAACCACAAATGCAACGAAAAAACTTTCCTCTCCGAATCCCCGAATTCTCCCCAAAACAACGCTTACCCGAATCTCACAGTAGAAACTTTAATGCTACTGTAGCACTACTTACTATTATAATTTATGCCCAACGGGGCGAGGGGAATTAACTAACTTTAATTAACTTTACGGAGACTGAAAAGATGTTGACTACACAACTTGACGTTTTCACGTCACATTTTTTTTCGAAGTCAAGACAGAAAATTTTGACCCGGAAAAAATCTTACCCCACTTTTGACCCCAGATATACACCTATCATAGACTGGAGATCATTTTTTTACTTTTTGAAACTTTTTTAGGCAGAAGTCACGGATATATAAGATACAACGACAGTGACAGTAAATTTTTAAGGCTATTGTTTGAATATTATCATTCATTTTTTTAAGAAACACGTCAAACTGAAATAATGCGCATAATTATCATAATCATAGATTTATAATGTACGTCTTAGTAATTCTTCATTAAAGCTACTACTTACAAAATACGATACCTAGGATAATCATTCTTTGTTAATGTCTAAACAAAATTTTGCTGAAACTTTTTTTGTTTCGATAAATCATGATCAAAATTTTAAAAGCTCAAATAATTTAAACTCAGTGTTTGTTTACTAATTGTAAAAGATTTTTAACAATCAATCGCACCACGAAACAAATAAAAGGTTTCACGAAAAGTCTTATAGAATATGCTTTTGGCTTTGATCGACAATTTTTTGTGAAAATATATCAAATATATTACTTTACAATTAATTTCGTCCCTTCAAGAAATTGGTTTAATTAAAATTTCATATTTATGCATGATTACTCTTTAAACTACTTAATAATTGAAAATTTCATTTCGATATATGCAAATCGAGTTGATAGGTCATGTTCATAATACCATTTCAAACTTAGAACAATTCGAAAATTCCGTAGTCAAATAAGTCGTCAGGATTTGCGTTGGGGTTAATCAGCCGTCCATCTGGTGTCTGTGCCTCGGAAATCTTTTCCTCCACGTATATTTTAATTCCAGCCTTTTTGCCAGCTCGACGACTAAAAGGACTCACGAAACCGCACCTACCAATTTTTATTTCACGGAATTTCAGCATCTCCAATGATCTATTATAAATTGAAATACATGTTAGCATTAATTATTGTTTAAAGCACGCTTACAATAGCTGTACCTGAAGTCTTATATAAACAAATACCTTCGATAAATTTCTTGGGCAATCCCCAGTTGACGAAATTCAGGATCTACACTTAATCCGAACAATTCAGCAAATTCTTGAACATCCGGGTAGTTGTCCCACACGTTATTTTGATTAATCACTCTCATCGCATACTCGAACATGTCCTTGTTATGTTGGTGCGTGCACGGGGGTGGGTCCAGAGTTTCAGGACGCTTCTTGAGTAAAATAACTCGTGTACCAGCAATCTAAAATCAAAAAGTATGAAATAAATCTCCCAGAAAAATCGTCCAAATTACCTTTCCCGTTGAATTTTCAATGGCTAAGAAGGACAATCCACAGGAGGCAGTTAGCATTTCTCGGAAACAATTAATCCAATCGGTCTCCATTGCAGTTCTGTCATAGCCAAGAATACTGAATGCCGGAACTAGGCAGTCACTCAGATGGATGAGAGTACGAGGAATGTCTTCTTTCTCCACATATTTAAAAGAAAACCGATCCCTGTACAATCCACTTGTCACTGGGTCCCCCATGTCTTTGCTGAGAGAATATTCGTTCCTGTCGAGACGACAACTGAAAGCACAGTGAGTTGGAAGCAGCTTTGGTCTTCGGTTAAATTGATAATGGTGCGTGTAGTGTGCAGTGTAGGTGACTAGGTTGAGGAGTCACTTCAGTTGAGGACAAAAAATTAACAGGCTCGATTAGGATGGCCTTGATTGCTGGTGAGTCTAATAAAATACTAGACAACATTCTTGGTTGGGACAAAAGACTATTTAGCCAGTGTTCGTGTATAGTGACTAGATTTTTATAATTAATTCACACATGCTGTTGGATACTATTTGCATAACATTCATTGCAGATGGGTCGAGTGTTGGGGAGTTAAAAGTTGAGACTGGTTGAGACTGGAATAATTAATTACTTCATGTATCATTAGGGTAGCTATCAATTCTTCTGTCTCAAATGTAATCGCAGACTTGCCTTGCACGTGTGTAAATACTCTCACACAGAAATACGTTGCCAATGATAAGTTCCCTTCACAAAAACAACATCCACTCTCATGCAAAGTTCTTGCTTTACATTACGAGATGCACAGTTTGGTTTGTCTTAATATTTTACAAGAAAAGAATTTCAGCTTCGAGTATCTGTTGTTAAGGTTAACAACCAAATTAGGCTCGTATTGAGAACGGGAATGATATTATCTGAAGTCTGCAGGCTTGAAATTTATGTCACTTTAATCAATTAAAACCTTTTAAATTGAAATCAAAACCAAGCGTTCATAAAAAATCTATAAGGAAGAGTGATTCTTTACTATGAAAGCAGGAATATTTGGAGAGCATAGCGTGTGTTTGTATTTGACAAGAAATAAAAGTCTGCACTCACGACTCGTAAGCAAGTAAATTTTTCATGATCAAAGCTCATAAATTAAACTAGCTCCTACAAACATGCAGTCCGTTTTATTGTAACCTTAGAGTACCACGTTGTGGCTCATTGCCCACTGATGTTCTGGCTTGAACCGAAATATCTCTCATGAGAACCTTTTAAATTAAGTGAAAAAACAGAAGCTTACTCATCCTCATGACAATTAAGTAGGCAGAGTTTTTTTGTACGCTCATTCGCTCAGTAGTCAGTACGATGAAGAAGTTGCATTTATTACCGTCACCAGAGAACAGAAGATTTTATCATATTAAAGGCACATCTGGGGAAATCATTTCCGAGCTGACCTCAGTTATCTTCACACACATTATGTTCCTCAATCCACTAAGTCAACAAATATTCTGGTGAATCAAATCTCATGCATCAGTTTCAAAGAGGTATGTAATGTGGGTCAAAATAACCACAGGAGGAATTAAATAGTTTAAATAAGTCAGCTTTACAAATTATTAATTACATTTTGGAGAAATGCAATTGAAATTACAAATTACAATTACTTCGGTTCGATAAATAGATAGATAGATACATATTCTTTATTAACGTGTTATTCCTCATTTAGTACAATAATAGACTAGTCTCCCATTGCCCATGAGTAACACAAAGAATCAAGAAAGAGTAGGAAAAGAGGTCTTTTAGTGACAAAAATAGTAATTTTAAAACTATCGACCAAGTACAAATCATATAATCATAATTAGATACCTGATCCACCCGTTCAATTACAAGTTACAGTAATTAATATTTACAATAAATAATTATCATTATTGTATTTTGTAAAACATACAAATTAAATTCCCATATGAGTCCGAAATTTTATCTGGGAAATTTTAAAACAGTTTATTTTGGAAAATTTATGAACAGTTCAGAACTTTTCAACAAAATTGTGCTGCTTTGTCATTGATTAGGGCCTAAAAAGGTAATTGCAATTACAAAATGTAGTAAGTTCAAGTGACTACAAATGTAACTTATTGGTTTCGCATGCGAAAACATTTCATAGTAAAATTACAAAATACATTTTAGTTTTACCAGTTTAATTCAGGGCTTGTACGAGCAACAAGGAGATCGTTTTAAAGCGATCTCCAAGTTTTTCTCAAGTTCAATTGCAATTACGTAATTAATAATTCACAACGTTTTAATTACCCAATTACAAATCTTAATTCAATTACGTAACTGAATTAAATGAAAATAAAATTACATGTAATTGTCCGGTCAATAGTTAACAGAGAAACCTTCTCTCCTCAAACTTTCAACTCTCTACCATTTTGCATTTTCGAATAGTCTGTTTTAAACGTATTTTCCAAATTGCAATGAATTATATTGATTATTTTCAAGCAGAAATCCCGTTAACTGAAGAAGAACCCTGTCATCCAATAGGATTTTGGTAACACACGTAATGTTATAAGAATTTGCTAGCAGAAAGCCAGTGTGAATGTATCTCCCACAGTGGACAGGGTGTGGTAGTATTGATGACAATAACAGACAGCTGATGTATGTTTGAATGAAAGGGTGCTGTGTGTCTTTAGTCGGAAAGTCAGCTGTGATTGTCCCTTTGTGCCTCAGCTCCAGTAAACCCTCACGAGAAAGGACACCCGGTGCATCTTAGCTGAGGCATGCATTGGGTGTGGCGGGACTTAACACTGCAGTCTCGACACTTGAGACTAGAATCAATAATAAACAAATATTTTTAAATTCAAATCACACACTTTAGTTTTCACATACCATGTTTTTTACAGATGTGAAGTGGTGCATAAAGTGAAAGTGCATTTTCATAGTAATTTCCGGTACCTAAATTCCTTTAGTTTGTGTATTATTTGGACTAATTTGTCAATGCCACTGTGAACTAATTACCCACGTTTTCTGCTCACAAACACGAACGTCAGTTAATTCCTTCAGTCGACAACAAAAGCCAAGATTAGTCCAAAAGTCAATCTGCAATTCAGATATGACGTCCATCTTGACAGTATCGCTGCTAATAGTGATTGTGGGATCCCAAGAATGTTCACATAAGTTTTCCCCCTCATTTTGCTCTTCCTTCAAAACGCACCACATCCGCTGTACTCCAAGCGACGATTCCCTTGAAGCAGTAACTGTGGTAAATCTAATTTTTTAATCCAACATAATTTTGAATTACGTTAAATTCCTAAGCAACAGTTTCGATTATTACAGATATTTCGTCACGGCGAACGAACAAAATATTATGACATTCCTCAACTGCAAAACGTCAGGATTCCGGCTGACGCCAAACTCACCAAAAAGGGAAAGGAAGGATCCCGTCAGCTCGGCGCTTTTCTTCAATGTCGCTACGGCAGTTACTTGTCAACCTCACCAACACCCAAAGTAACCGTCGCGTCATCCAACATAAGCCGGACCGTAGAATCTGCTGCAGCCGTCCTTGAAGGTCTAAACATGAACGTGTCTATTCACGTCATTCCTCATCACGGGGACAACCGCATCTATCGCGTTGACTCCCGGTGCCCTTCCTACGAGAGATCCATGAACTCACACATATCTTTGGTCATGGTTCCTCCTCCTAAACTCGTTGAGCACCTATATAACGTCACAGGTGACGTCAAAACCTACGTGGACGCTTTTCGAATCTACGACACGGTTCTCGTCGAGCACTGTCAGCTTGACGTCCAACTACCTTCCTGGTTTTGCGCACCTGATCTCCACCCATTCTACACACATTTTTTTGTCGGATATGTTCACGACAGCCGCTCTGCGCGTCTTTTTAACGGGCCACTTCTGCACGACATCCTTGCCTCACTGATGAATGGTGACAGGTCTATGAATCTGTACTCAGGTCACGATACGACGATCTCTTCAATGATGGAAGTCATGAATGTCTACGAGCTCAAATCCCCTCCACCATACAACGCAGTTCTCATTTTTGAACGTCACAAATTGGGCTGCAAACAAGAAGTGCGCGTTTTTTATGGTGGCGATGAAAGGGAAACCCTGAAACAATTGTCTCTTCCATGGTGCCCCACCCCTTGCACCCTCTCCTCATTCACAAACAGAATGACGCCTTTTTCAATGGACGACGAGTTGTGGACTCAGGAGTGTGAATCAAGTATCCAATAAATAATTCACAATAAAATTCTACACTAATATTTGATTTGCAAGTATTTCTGTTATCAGAATCATATGTTGAGCTATGCAATACAGGATTAAAATGTTATTGAGATTTGTGTCCAAATCCCTCCAATGTTACTAAAAATATGGGATAAAATGATGAAATAAATAATTCACGGGAACTACGAACTTGGTGTTTGAATTCCATTTACTTATATTTTGTGTTTGTAATTGGGTTATTTTTTAAAAACTTATTTAAAGCACATCCCTCGCAGTGATCAAGGATGTGGTAGTAATCTTTTTCAGTAATGAATGGTAATTATTGGAAGAGCAACAAGAGAAGTGAAGATTTTGATTAAATTGTTCGACCTGGTTTGGTACATAGAGTTATCTGATTGGTGCGCCTACGAGTGACATTGATACCAATTAATTTTGCAGGTAATTAAGTTCCTGCAATAACTTTCTCTATCAAAATTTCAACGATGTGCATTCTAATTCTTGAAGCTCCTTTTTTCCGGCTGTACAATTCTAATTGACAGCTGATAGGTCATTTTCATTGAACAATTTGAAATTTAAAACAGTTCAAAGATTCCGTAGTCCATTGTGTCGTCAGGATGTGCGTTGGGATTAAGCTGACGTCCATCTGCAGTCTTTGCATCAGAAACTTTTTCCTCAACGTATATTTTAATTCCTGCCTTTTTTCCTGCTCGACGACTCCAAGGACTCACGAATCCACACCTGCCAATTTTTATTCCACGGAATCTCAACATTTCCAGTGATCTGTGGTGCATTGAGGTACACAGAATAATATAAACTATTGAGCAGGATTGTAACTGCAATGCCAGTAGTGTATTAGATGTAAATACCTTCGATAAACTTCCTGTGCAATTCCCAGCTGACGAAATTCCGGATCCACACTTAATCCGAACAATTCCGCAAATTCGTGGACATCCGGGTATTTGTCCCACACGTTATTTTGATTAATCAACCTCATCATGTACTCAAACATGTCCATGTTATGTGGGTGGGTGCTCGGGGGTGGGTCCAGAGTTTCAGGACGCTTCTTCATTATAATAACTCGTGTGCCAGCAATCTTGAATTCAAATTATAACATGGAAAGTTTATTTTTTGTATTATTTCAAATTTAAAACATAAGTTTGCAAGTTACCTTTCCCGTAGAATTTTCAATAGCTAAGAAGGACAATCCACAGGAGGCGGATAGCATTTCTTGGAAACAATTAACCCAGTCGGCCTCCATTGTAGTTCTGTCGTAACCAAACAATCTAAATGCTGGAAACAGACAGTCACTCAGATGAATGAGAGTACGAGGAATGTCTTCTTTCTCCACATACTTAAAAGAAAACCGATCCCTGTATAATCCACTTGTCACTGGGTCCCCCATGTCGTATCAAACACACTGAAATTCGATTTTGTCGAGACGACTCGTAAAGGCAGACTGCGTCAAGAAGATTCTTAGTCGTTCGCTTAAGTTGATAATCTTGTGTGCAGTTTGGGTGACTGGAATGAAGAATCACATCAAACAAAACAAAAAACTAACAGGTCTGGTTGTCAGGATGTCCTTGGTTGCTTTCGAGTCTGATTAAATACGAGACAGTATTCCAGGTTGGGACAATAGATTCATTAAGCAGAGTTCGTGTGGAGTAGCTAAACTTTTATAAGCAATTCACAACTGCCATGAGACTAAATTTACATTTTTTACATAAGATACATTTTAGAGTGGTCGCGTGTTGGAGTTGATAGGTGAGGCAGGAATAATTAATTTATTCATCCGTCATTTAATTGTCTGTCTCGAATTCACGACTTACCTTGCACGTGCATGCATATTGCATACTCACACACAGAAATTCTTTGACAATGAGATGTTCCATATAAAATTCTATTTTGGAATAAAAAGCTTCAGCCTGTCAAGTGTGGAGCAATGGAATTATGTCAATGGGCTAAATGTCACAGTTTTAAATTGAAATGAAATCCAAAAGTGTTTATCCAAACTCCATGAATAACAGTGATGGTTTTATTATCGAAGCATGTGAGCTCAGAGACCATTGCGTGTCTTTGCACTTCACTAAAACTCAAAGTCCGCAATCATGACTCCTAAGCAAGTGGGTTTTTTATGAACAAAGTTCATGAATTAAACTAGTTTATATACACCTGCAGTCGGTGTTATTGAATGCCACGAGTACCACATTGTGAGTCAGTGGCAACTGGTTTACTAGGTTAAACAGATATGCCTCTAATTAGATCCTTTTCAATTAAGCGATAAACTATAAGCTAATTTATCCTCATGACACTTGAGTAGGCAGAACTTAATTGTACGCTCACTTAGTACGTGGAAGTACTTACATTAATTACCATCAACAGAGAATAATATACTATGGAGCAATTCTCCGATCTGAGTTCTCTTCACACACACAATGTATTTCTCAATGATGCAGTAAGTCCACAAATGTTTGTGGGAATCAAATCCCCTGTCACCTGTATCTATTTCAAGCGAATGTATAAAGTTGGTTAAAATAACCCCAGGAGTTGTTTTTATCTACTGCTCAATACTAAACCGGCAAATGAAAGTTCCTTATGTATGAATTGGATGACATACTCATTGGAATATTCTAAATTAATAAGCGTAGTTTCTGTTCCAAGGTACCAAAATCTCAAAGTAGGGAAAAAGCATCGCACATCGCTCACATTAACAAAACATTGGCAGTCATAAAAATTTCCAGGAAATGTTTTTCAAATTCATAATAAAGCAGAGGTATTGAGGCTACGCAATATCTTTAATCATATTATTTTATTTTTTTGTTCAATACGATTTAAAAGTACCTGATAATTTATGAATACTTTCGGTATCTTATGCTAAACTGCAAACTTTAAGAATTCTTCATTAATGAACAAAACCTTCAGACACAAAACCAAATATTGTAGAAATATTTCCAAAGGTACTCCATTACCAGATAGCTCCACAGAAGAAAGTTTTGCACAGTAATTGGATTAACTTATTTAAAAATTGTCAACCCTGGAATTCCGTCGAAATATTTTATCTATTCTAATTAAATTATATGTGGTCAATTTTGTATGGCTTTCCTTTGTTTTAGAAGTAGAAACGCTTCCTTATTGTAGAGTTACTGTGGAACCCCAGAACTAACATCCACGTTCCGCAAGAAAGATGAGCACTCCTTTCATATTCAAAGCGCTTGACTTTGGCCAAAGGCTAACTGAAAAGCTCATGCTGCCTCTTCCCCTGTCCTGGAACATTAAGCAACATAGGATAGTTTACTTATCAGAAGGAGATCGATTAACACGACATCAAATCTACTGGATTATCGAGGGATTCTGTCTCTTTGGAATCCTTGGAATCGGTTGCTTAGCAGTGGATATTGTCTACTTAAGGAAGGCTTCTACGAACGACCCTCTCTACATGGAAATTTCCAAATCCTCCCACATGGTAACCACAAGAATAATTCTTGGAATCATGTACTTCGGAGGCTGCGCCTTCATGTTTGGACTTTTCCGATGGGGAGACGAAATTGGAAGCGTTTGCAATGGATTCTTGGACTTTGAGAAGATCATGAAGAAACGTAAGTCATCTCAAAATAAACGTTTAAAAATTGGCAGTTCAAGAAATTGAAGGAAACGTTAGTCATGTGATAATAAAATCGAATTTGGAATTAAGAAATTAATTAATTTGCAGGGTTACATGTGAAACAAAGGAAATCAGTTGATATCTACGGATTGATGATATTCTTCATTGTCATAGGAGGTTCACTGGCACCTCCAATTCCAGCCATAGTAACTGTGTATCGGCAACAAGATCCGCTGTTTACAGTATCCCGTCTGTTGGTACCTCAAAGCATCCTAGACTTCAAACCCTTCAGGTACCTCCTCGTGCTCATTCGTATAATTGTAATTATGCAAACTGGATACGAAATAGTCAGGATACTTGTAATGTTGGGCGCTGTGCTAATCTTATTCGCCCTCGTTCTCATTCACATAATTCAAATGCTAAAAGGGTTTTACGATTCCCTCACTAACGACCAAAAGCTGGAAGCTACGCATGTCTCAGTGTACAATCAGTTCTGGCTTCTCATGCGAATCACCACGATGACTAACAGTGGTCCAATGTTATTGGGTGGAATAATTGTCGACATTCTCTTCATGATATTCGCTGTCATTCTCATTAAACTTCGAAAACAACAACCACTGCCCATTCTGCTTATCTCTGGGTTCTTTGTGGCTGCAATGATAATTGGAATGGCTTTCCTAATTCCAATGGCTGTGGCGATACACGATGAGTCTGTAGGTATAATTCACAAGTGGACTTTGATAGCCAAATCAAAGGGAAGAATAAGACGTACTTGCGGAAGAGGCTGAGGGTTCTCCAAAGGTTTTACTATTATGTTGGATATGAGGAATACAAAATATACATTGCTGATCGTGATAATGCTGTCGAGTTCATACAAGGAATTGAAATGCACACGACTGACGTATTAATGACAATTAATAACAGTTAATAAATGGGAAAATTGTGTTGCTTTAATGGGAAATCAAACAGATTGGATTAAATATCTCACTTAATATCTTATAACTGTCGCTTTAAGTGTCTTATGCACAAAAGACAATTTTCTTCTTTTGAAAAATTACTGAAAGCAAAATGAACAGCTGAATGGTATGGATGAACTGCTTTAAAAAAGCAATAACCTATGCTTGTTTAAAATCTTATGAGATAAGGATACACCCTAAGAAATTGCTTGCCCCAGTTGTGTAAAGAGACGTTTATTTAAATCAGAACTTCAGTTCGTAAACAAGTCTTAATTTCACAGATTCTATAGCAGCTATGTCTCTGAGAGACCCAAGTCATGCGTGCGAATAATCAGTATGTGTGATATGTCAGTTAAGTAGGAAGGAATTCGCAATTTATAAGAATTAAACAATTTCAAAATTCAGCCAGCATTGAAATATGAAAACCCTCAAGATCTGAAACATATGCGACAATTGTCTCGTTACCTTGTTGACCTTCGTGATGGTTAAACAGGGGTTTATTTTACCTTGCCAGCTACCTATTTTAGTGCTACATATTATCTTATCAAGTAGTTCCTTCTAGCTACTTCCTTTATGAGCTTTGGGGAAAACAACCCACTAAATGTTTATGATTCTTCGGGTACTTGTCTTCTGGTAGTACCTGAAGCATCTTAAGTTTCAAACTCTTCAGGTACTTGCTTGCGCTCATTCGAATAATTGTTATTAAATTATACATTAACTGGATACAAAATAGTCAGAATAGTTTAATTCTGTGTTCTCTGCTAAGATAATTCGGCCTTGTTCTCATTCACATAATTAAATTTAAATGTTAAATTTGTTTTGCGATTTCCTCACTAAGGATCAAAGCTGGAAGCTACGCATATCGCAGTGTATACAAAGTTCTTGCTTCTCAGGCTTTTTTTGCGAATAACTACAATTGGATTGGCTCTCCTTATTCCGTTGGCGGTGGTTATACTATGCACGATGATTCTGTAATTTAATTCATAAATAACTGCTTTTGTTTTATTTTATTTCAAATAAACCAAATGTTACAAACTGTTAGTAACTATTCATATCTTAAAATATTTGTTATTACCATTTTGTGTACAAAATAGAAATCGACTTCTGTAAGCCACTCATTGTAAAATATGAACAAGTAATTTTTTAGATCGGTTAAACTTTTAAAATAGCACAAACCACACTCAAAATTATTCACTTATGTTTCGCTCATCATTGTGTGAAACTAATGAAAGTAGAGTATACGATTTATTGCACATTTCATTAAACCCACCATAAGAAATAAATCTACACCCCAAAAATGTTTGAATCATTGCTAATGATTTCGATTTCATGATAATAGCTTAAATATCAATTCAGTATAATAGAGACAATTCAACTTGATTATTGTATTATATGGGTCTGTAATATGAAGTAAATAAAAGGTGTCTGCTACGTTAAGTCATGATTTGTTTGTGTTGCAATATTTATTGTTCAATTGTTTTTCCTCGTTTTAAAAGTCACTTACAATTAGTGAAAACACATCAGAGTGGATTGCTAAATTGAATTTTTTATTCACATCACAATTAGAAACATACTTACGCTAGACGATTAGTGAAGCCAAATAAGTAATAAAACTTTACATAAAAATATATATTAAAAAGCATATTACTCATATCAGTTAAGCACACCTTTGTTTGAATCTTTGATTTTCATGTGATCTTTGAGACGCTGCAAAACTCCAGCTTCATAGGGACATCGTGCGCACTTAAAATATTTCTCCCCTGTGTGCCTTACCATGTGATTGGCTAACTCACTTGGTAACACGAATTTGTGAAAGCAAAAGTAGCACTCCTGCTTCAAGACAACTAGCTTCTTGTGAACAACGCGAATATGTTTCCGTAACGCTCTTTTCGTGTACACTTTTTTGCAAAATGAGCAAGTTTCTGAAGGCATCGCAACCTTGTGCACATTCTGCTCATGTGTCATAATATTATCCCTCTTAATTTCTCTGAAGGGGCAGTACTGACATTTCACTGGCTTCTCCATGAGATGATGTCTCATCATGTGTTCCTTCAGACACCAGCGAGTTTTGAAACTTGTCTTACAAAAGTAACACTCGTACTTTGATTCATTCGTGTGTGTTCGTATGTGGGAATTTAAATTGCTCTTTGTCTTGAATCCTTTTGAGCAAAACTGACACTTGTGGGACTTTGTTGTGTGTACATTTGCAAGGTGGTCTTTCAAAGAGTATTCTGAACAAAACCCATCATGATTAGGACACAAATCACAAAACCACACCCAGACCTTGTTATATTCTTTTCTTATCTTGTGAACACGTCGAACGTGATCCTTGATTGATCGTATTGTGCAAACTTTCTTGCAAAATGAGCAAGTTGCTGAAGGCATGGCTACGGTATGAACATTATACTCATGGGTCATTACATTGCTTCGATTAATTTCCCTGAACGGGCACAACTGACACTTCACTGGTTTCTCCATGAGATGATCTCTCATCATGTGCTCCTTCAGCGTCCACCTACTTTTGAATCTTGTTTTCGGAGATACACAAAAATAACATTCGAGCTGGTATTCATTTGTGTGTGTTCGTATGTGGGAAAATAAATTGCCTTTTGCTTTGAATAATCTTGAACAAAACGGACACTCGTGAGATTTTGATGAGTGAACTGAAATCGTATGCGAGTTTAAATTTTGTTTTGATTGAAACCTTTTGTGATTTGGACAGGATTCACAAATAAATTCTCGATTTGTATTATTTGTGTCAGAAATATTGTGGATTCGCATATGCTTTCTATGACCACTTTTGTCACCAAAGGATTTCTCTTTGCACACATCACACCGAAAAGGTCTTTCGTAAGTATGTATTCTAGTATGTCTGATTAGAGTTTTGAAGTTTGCAAAGGCCTTTTTGCAAAAATAACACTTTTTGCACTTCACTTGAACCATGTTAACATTCCTTACTCGAGTATATAAATATATCACTAACTGAGATTTCTAAAACAGCGTATAAGATGAGTTAAGATAACGCCTAGTGTTTGAGTATTTAAGTTTAAGTACACGTTGATTCCTGTTTCAATAAGGATTTCAAAAACTAATGTATTTGGTTATTATTTTGTTAAATTGAACATGCCAGCAGAATAAGGAAAAGTAAACAATAACAACAGCTGCCCGCCTTCTCACGCTCGCAGTTTTGCTGGGGCATTACACGACACGGAGCATGTACAACACTCAGCAGCAGCATGCATAGCTCCATGGGAGCCTTCACAAAATGTCATGTCTATTTTAAAGTTAGTGTCGTTTCGTCTAAACGTAACCGGTTATTGCGGGATTTTTTTGACATGAATGAAGTCTAATTGTTTTTGGTAAATGATATGAATTGCCTTTTGGATTAGAAATACCGGTTGTTGAGATATACGCTAGATTATCTTAGAACTAAATAGAACTAAAGGATGCTCGAAACTACAGATTTGGGATAGTAAATGTGTGAATGGATTAAAGTTATTTGTGCTGTATTCATGCATAACGTGCTAATTTTAGAAACAAGGTAAGTTAAAGAATAGGGATCCGCAGGACTTACGTCCGAAGTTTGTTAGGAATCATAGTGATATTTTTTAATCTTTCATTAAATATGTAAAAACAAATGACAGGTTGTAACTCTGTATAGAGAATCAAGAAATTACGCTTTTAGCGGAAAACACTTTATGCTAATTATGAATGAATGAATTTAATATTCACCTTTCACCTTTCCATAGATTTGCATGTGTGCTGGAAAACACATACTTACGCTCGACGAGTAGTGAAACCAAATAATTAATAAAACTTTATATTAATTTATTTAAAAAAATATCAACTGGGTTACATAAGTTTTTATTACAATTTTAGTACAAGTTTTTTTGAAGGGTCAAGTTTTCCTGATTTAAATTACGGAAATGGGTTATCTTGTCAGAGATGTACAAAACAATCTAATTAATGCAATCAAAGAAGATTAACATGAATTCTTTCTCTCGTCGTCGTTACGAATGGTCTGAGAACTCATCAGTTTTAATGTGACTTTAAAAACGCTGGCAGTAATCACGTGCGGATATTTCAATGTCAAATAGTCAGTCTTACCATAACAACACCTCAAAACGTGATTCAAATTTAAAAACCTTTGTTAGTATGTTTGGATTTTACAAGTACTCTGAACCAATGCTGAGTTGAGGCCTCACAGGCACAGCATAGGCTCTTAAAATTAGTTTAATTAAAATTTAAATGAATTTTTGATTGAAACTCTTTCTGATCTGGACATATTTCACACACATGTTTTCAGTTTTTTTCACTGTTGATGTTGGTGATGTAATTCTGGATTTGTAAAAACACATTTATTAGCAAACAACTTCTCTTTGCACACAGAAGATTGGAATGGTCTTTTGTATGCATGCTATCTTGTGTATCGGACTAAACAGTTCAAGTTTTCACGAGATTTTCTTTAAAACTAACACTGTATATAATTCACTTCATCCTTAAACTCCTTCCTCGAATTACGCAACGATAAAGTAAACAAATATTTGCATAAAGTAGTATTGTTGCTTAATTGTGTTATCGCACATGCATTTAATTATTAAGTACAAGTGTTTTACTGGTATATCCGCGTTTTAAGTGCTTTGTTAGCATACTCAAAGTACTTTTCCTTCGTATGCTTTGACATATGCATAGCTAATTCATAGTGAATCCGGAATCTGCGGAAACAAAAGTAGCACTCGTGTTTTAAATTAAACAACTTTTGTGAACAAGTTGAATATGTTTCTGTAAGTTTCTTTTAACGTACACCTTTTTGCAAAACGAGCAAGTTGCTGAAGGCTTTGCAACTTTGTGCACATTCTGTTCATGGGTGAGTATGATGTGTCTATTAATTTCTCTAAATGGGCAAAACTGGCACTTTTCTGGTTTCTCCATAAGATGATTCCTCATCATGTGTTCCTTAAGACAACATCTAGACTTGAAACTTGTCTTTGGTGATACACAAAAGTAACATTTCAACTGAGATTCATTCGTATGCCTTCGTATGTGGGATTTTAGACAGCTCTTAGTTTTGAATCCTTTTGAACACAACGGACACTTGTGGGACTTTGTTGCGTGCACAGCAGCCAGATGATCCTTTAAAGATTATTTTGAAGAAAGCCCTCCATGAATTGAACACAAGTCACAAAACCAAGTATGGACTTTGCCACAATTCTTTTCAGTCTTGTGAAAACGTCGAAGATGTACCGAGAGAACTCGTTTTGTGCAGATTAGCTTGCAAAACGGGCAAGTGGCTGAAGGCAACGCTACACTATGCACATTCTGCTCATGAGTTCTCAGATTCTCTAGACTAATGTCCCTGAATGGGCACAACTGACACTTCACTGGATATTCCAGGAGATGATTTTTCATCATGTGTAGCTTCAACGCAGATCCAGTCTTGAATATTTTTTTCGGAGATACACAAAAGTAACATTCAAACTGATCTTCATTCGTGTGTGTTCTTATGTGCGAATTCAAATCCGACTTTGTTTTAAATCCTTTCGAGCAAAACTTACAGATTTGGGATTTTGTTGTGTGGACAGAATTCATATGCGATCTTAAGCTGTCTTTTGAATAAGAGCCTTTGTGATTTGGACATTTTTGGCAAAAAAACTGTCGGTTTTTGTTATTTTTGATGGTATTATTGTGCAATCTCATATGATTCTTATGACTACTTTCATCAGAAAAGCTTCTATCTTTGCACACACCACAACGGAAGGGTCTTTCGTTAGTGTGCAACCTTGTGTGTCTGATTAAATTTCTGACACTTGTAAAAGTCTTTTTGCAAAAATAACACTTTTTGGATTTTAATTTTTCCATCCTAACAGTCCTTCCTCGAATTGTTCAAATATAAACAAACATATATTGATTTACACAGTAACGCCTAGTTTAAATCTTTTTGGGGATTTGGAGGAGAACAAAAGACCGAAGAAAATTCTCTCTATCAGTAAGTTTAAGTACTCGTTGATACAGTTTCTATCTGAATTAAAAACTTCAGTGTATTTAGCAATTTTTAGTTGAAATGCAAATGCCAGTCAAATCAGGAAAAGTAAACAAAACAACAGCAGCCCGCTTTCTCACAATGCTAGTTTTGTTGGGGTAGTACGAGACACGGTGCAGGCACAGCATTCAGCAGGCCCTCATCAAGCTCCAGGTTTAGAGGATTCGAACAAAATTTCATTCGTGCTGCAGAATTGGTTTGTTTAATTTAATATTACATGATACGGAAAATGATATTACATTTAAACTACATGATACGGGATTTTTGATTAATTAATGAATTAGAATTGCACGGAACGCTACTGCTGATTCAGAACACTCTAACCCCCCTAGCATAATACTGTGTAAGAGAAGAGAGGAATAATTCTTGCGTGTAATACTTTTTTGGATAGGTTTCTCAGTTCCTTAGGTTTGATAAATTTTGCACATCATTTGAGTTTCAGGATTAATCGCATTACTTCGATTCTTTTTTGCTAACCTTAATTCGTCACAGAATTATTCGAATTCATGTTAGATTTTACTCTATATTGTCGAAGGAAATTAGGGATCAATAATTGCTTTGCTTTTTGCTTTTGAATTACTTTGCTTTCATTTGCTTACAAAATGAAAAGCAAAGCAAATCGGTTTTTCTTCATGTAAAAATTAAACTGGGAAATATATTTTACTATTTCCTCAACAATTATCGAAGTCTGGAGGGAACGAATGTCGTGGCTTAATATATTTGTAGCTTTTCATTGGAATTTTTGTGACGGCCGACATTGGGCCAATGTTCTAAGGACGAATAATATTCATCTTCACTTCATAATTCATACCAAACGAAGAAAAAAAACACCTTCTGCAGTTATTGCAGTTCAAAAAGTTGATTTAATCAATCATCCGTTGCATGCTTCGAAGCATACAATGCGTTTTAAGGCAAAGAATTTGGCGCATTTCGAACAAATAAGCCACTACGTTACATGACAATTATATTTACAACATATACAACTTAAAATAAGTAACTGACATAAGGAAACTTGCTTAGTGAAACACATCAGGGGGTGGATTATTAAAATGTTTATTTTAGTCACATCACAATTACAACATACTTACGCTCGACGAGTAGTGAAATCAAATAGTTAATAAAACTTTATATTAATTTATTAAAAAATAAAACAACTTGATTCCATAAGTTTTTATTACAATTTTAGTACAAGTTTTTGTGAAGGGTCAAGTTTTCCTGATTTAAATTACGGAAATAGGTTAGCTTGTCTAAGATGTACAGAACAATCTGTTTAATACAATAAAATAAGATTAATATGACTGCTTTCTCCCGTCGTCGTTAACAATGGACTGAGAACTCATCAGTTTTAATGTGACTTTAAAAACGCTGGCAGTAATCACGTGCGAATATTTTCAATGTCAAATAGTCAGTCTTATCATAACAACACCTCAAAACATAATTCCAATGTAAAAAATCTTGGTTAGTATGATTGGATTTTACATGTACTCTTAAACAATGCTGAGTTAAGGATTAACAAGTACACAAAATACGCTTGAAAATTTTCTCCGTGTTCATTCTTAAAAGAAACTAACATTTTAACCGACAATAAGCAAATTAATCATATCAGTTAAATACACGCTTGTTTGTATGTTTGATTTTCATGTGATCTTTGAGACGCTGCAAAACTCCAGCTTCATAGGAACATCGTGTGCACTTAAAATATTTCTCCCCTGTGTGCCTTACCATGTTCATGGCTAACTCACTTGGTAACACGAATTTGTGAAAACAAAAGTAGCACTCCTGCTTCAAGACAACTAGCTTCTTGTGAACAACGCGAATATGTTTCCGTAACGCTCTTTTCGTGTACACTTTTTTGCAAAATGAGCAAGTTTCCGAAGGCATTGCAACCTTGTGCACATTCTGCTCGTGGGTTTTCAAAATCTCTCGATTAATTTCTCTGAACGGACAAAACTGGCACTTCTCCGGAAATTCCATGAGATGATTTCGCATCATGTGTTCTTTCAACCACCATCTAGTCTTGAATGTCCGGGTATTCGGAAACACGCAAAAATAGCATTCGAACCGATGTTCATCTGCACCTGCATGTGTTTTTATGTGAGCGTTTAGATTGGATCTTACTTTGAATCCTTTGGAACAGACGTTACATATCAGAGATTTTGTGGTATGAACTGTTTCTGAATGAGTTTTTAAACTGCCTTTTGACAGAAAACCTTTATGATTTGGACATAAATTGCAAAACCACTCTCGGACTCCTTTTTTAATGTTGTTTTGCTTGTGAACATGTCGAATATGCCACTTTAATGATTCTTTTGTGCCTCTTTTTCTGCAGAACGGGCAATCTTCTAGAGGTACTGCAATCTTGTGCACGCTTTTCTCATGGCTCCACACCTGAACTCGAAGGATTTCTCTGAATGGGCAAAACCGACACTTCACAGGTTTTTCCATGAGATGATTTCTCATGAGGTGTAAATTCATTATCCATCTACCCTTAAATCTCTTTTTTGGAGAAACACAAAAATAACATTCGTATTGGTATTCGTTTGTGTGTGTTCTTATGTGGGAAACTAAATTGCCTTTTGCTTTGAATAATCTTGAACAAAACGGACACTCGTGAGATTTTGTTGAGTGAACTGAAATTTTATGCGAGTTTAGATTTTCTTTTGACGAAAATATTTTGTGATTTGGACAGGATTCACAAATAAATTCTTGGTTTCCACCACTGTTGTTATTAATGTGGATTCGCATATGCTTTTTATGACCACTTTTATCGGCAAAGGATTTCTCTTTGCACACATCACAACGAAAAGGTCTTTCGTATGTATGCAGTCTCGTGTGTCTGATTAGACTTTTGAAGTTTGAAAAGGCCTTTCTACAAAAATAGCACTTTGGAGATTTCACCTCAATCATTTTAAACAGTCTTTACTTGAATTATTTAAGTACAAAACAAATCGATATTTGTGTAAAACTGAATACCTGTAAACTCCTAGTGATTTAAGTATTAAGTTCAGGCACACGTTTATTTCTGTTTTAATTTTTGTTAAAACTTTTAGTGTATTCAATTATTTTTAGTAAAATTGCAGTTGCAGTTGCTGACTAAATAAAAAAAGTAAACAATAACAACAGCATCCCGCTTTGTCACACTGCCAGTGTTTTTGGGGTACTACGCGACAAAGATAATAATAATAATAATAATAATAATATTTCTTTATTGTCAAAGGGTACAGTTTGGGATAACTGGTTTACTACCAAAGACATTTAGACTACAGAGTTTGAGTAAAGATTATAAAATATAATTAAATTAATGAGAGTTTACAGAGTTCAGTTTCTTTTTTTAATTATAAATTGTTGTAACAAGAATTT
>JAQGAD010001397.1:0-20040 GCA_034696625.1 Isotomurus palustris | reverse complement strand
TGAGCAAAATAAAAGGAGTTACTATAATATTTCCCACATAATAATAAACATAATTCCCACTTCCCACACAATGCTGACTTGCTTGCAAACAAAGTGCAAGAAACGTAACAGCGAAAGAAGAATTGTAAGCTCGAGTGAATGAGTGTGTCCCAATTTGTGTCAATTGTTATACAATTTATACAACACTTCCAGGAAAAAATATGAGGATTAAGTGTGTGAATAAATAAAAGAGAATTATAAGACTTTCTCTTAGAGCCCCGTTGTTTCTTTCTTACATGAAAATTATCAGAATCTGACTTATCGTCGGATTTAATGATACATCTGTCCAAAATAGCTGCCACTACTTGGGGCATCGTTGCAATTAAAGCCAGCATGATTGAAGGATGCTTTCCAGCAGTCATAGCTAGAAGTTCATCTCCTCTGCAAATCCGAAAAGGTTCTTTATTAGTACTTACTTAGCTTAAAACAATGTATATATTGATAATAATTCACTTTCACGGAACGATGTATATATTTTTATAAACTTTTTCACCTTGTGCGGTGAGTAGCCATTACAAGAGAAACTGCAACGAACTTATTATGCAGAGCAAAGTCAATCGCACTGAATCCATTAAGATTGTACGTCAGAGCGCAGTTCATGGTTAGCAAAAGATCTACAGCGTGGGGTTGGTTTTCCATTGCAGCAACATGCAAAGGAGTGTTCTATTCGAGAATGATTAATGATATATTATTTATTTGGAGACAATTCCATCCTAATTTCCATGTGCTCACCCCATCCTTATCAGTCTGGTCCAGCAGATGAGAGTGTACGTTAAGAATAAGCTTCATTGTTTCTCGATGACCCCGTCCCGATGCATAATGGAAAGGTGTATTTCCACTGTGATCTCTGTGCAACAACGCTCCTTTCTTAATTAAAGCTTGTACAACACGAACGTGACCTGGTTTCCGGGTAAAAGTCATCCATACATTTTCAAACACCCATTTAATTGTGAGGAGCAAATTGTTTGAAAGTTTACCTTCAGAAGCGGAAATGTGGAGAGCAGTTAATCCTCTTCCATCCCCTTCATTAATTACGGAATTACTCTGCTCCATTCTCAAGATTCTTTGAATAATGTTAAGTCGACCGTACCTGAAATCGGAGTTTATAAGCTTTAGGTTTATTGAATGGTATTTTAGGCTTCATTGTGTGTTTAAGCATTAATTAAACACACTTACTTGCAAGCTATGTGAAAAACATTTTGCCCATCATTATTCTTGGTGATGATACTTGACCCAAGAAGCAAAAGCTTTGCTGCAGTTTTAATATGGCCCTGCAATAAATCAACAATGTTCTATAAGGCTGTCAACAGAGGAGGAAAGTAGGCTCAATGGGGCTGACAGAATAGAGACGAATTAAGATTCTAACCAGCTTAGCAGCGTAGTGTAATGGAGTAAACCCGTTTTTGTCCTTTTCCTCCAAAATGGAGAGGAAATCTCCCTGTAAATCGAGCCAAAGGCAGTATTAGCAAATGAAAAAGATTAAACATTTTGATGAGCTCGCAGCCTATACCTATCCGGAAGAATAAAGACATCAAAAGTAGCTTAGAGTGGGGCAAATCAGTTGGTAATGCTAGACAGACATTTTAATCTGTGAGTTGTTTAAAGCGAATAAACTGCTTTCATCCCAGAACACAACAATAAAAGTTTTAAGCAACAGCGTTTCGAAATCACAGCTTGTGGTGCAGAATATTCAGACCGACGATAATCTCCCCTCATTAAAGTGACCGTAGGATTATAATAGTTTCAACACGTTGTCGAACGCGTGAGGATTACAACACTTTTATCAACTTTCTCATTTAAGGGTTCTCAAAGTTGCTTTTCTCTTCACAAACGTGCTTTGATGTATTTATTACATTACATGTGTTACATGCACATACTCTCTGTTTTATCAGTAGAAGTTTAGGAAACGTAGTCCTTGATTTTCTTCAAAATCATACTGAAAAGTTGCAAGGAATGAATAAGTTATTGCGTCAAAGATTAGTAATCGATCCCTCCACGTTAATTATTTAATTTCTCTGTCATCTGTGTGAGTACAAAATTATACATTTAGTTGTGGGATTTTTTCATCTGAAAGGCGCACAGACGCACATAGTACAGAGACTCAATGTAAATGGTCCTAATTTTACACATCTGATAATTTGGTTTACTAAGTTGAAAACTCACCGAAAATTCTTCGTCAAGTATTTTATCCAAGTCTCCTCCATTAATTACTATAGTGTGAAGAACATTTCTCAAATCATTGTCCTTCAGGCTTATATTAGCTCCCATTCTTATTAGAGTTTTCACTGTTTTCCAGCCATTTCTTGAAGCAGCAAGAAGCAAAGGAGTTCTTCTCTCTTTGTCCAACGCGTTTATGGAAGCTCCCTATTATAAAAACAAATCATTATTTTCACACACTTGTTATGCACACACAATAATATGTATATTTTTTAATAATAAGAATGTCAAGAGTTCGTTCCTCTGATGACATAATGTTAAAAAGTTAAAATGACTCAAACTCACTTGTTCAATGAGAAACTCCACTAAAGCATGATGATCAAACATGCTCGCATAATGAAGAGCTGTTTTTCGCTGAACATCGCATGATTTGAGACACACCTCTTTCTGGTCCGGCTGAAGCTGAAATTACATGGAATCTTAATTTTCAAGGTAATTCCGAAAAGGCAGTCGATGCAGAAACTACAAGATGTAGTATATATCAGCGAGTACAAAAACAGAAGTAAATTTGAAAATACAGATAAACAAAACTACAATGAGAATACTTTATCAATATAGTTTCATTGTACTTGAGAGCTCCTATTATTTCCTAGTGAAGATATTTTTATTACTCGTGAACGAAAAATATGAGCCAAATCTTTTCTGAGAAGTAGGAGGAATCCTCGCAAGGTTAATCAATTTCTCGAGAAATGATAATGAAATTGAGTTTGGAAAAACAATAATCAGGAGAGACTTTTGAACTCTATGATCTAACCAGCTCAATTTGCATAAAAATTGGAAGTTGGAATAACGATGCTGAAGCTAATTATGAACACTTGAAAGGTCCTTTTAACGAGGGATAGTTTTTCGGAGAACAATAGTGTTCTTACATCATTAAATAAACTCTTTGGTTTGCATTAAACAGAAGGAAAATTCGAACTATTATTGTACACCACTTGTACATCTTCTCACAGGATATACTGATTGCTTATGTTCCAATTCCATATCAAAATAAAATATCTTACTTGAAACATCAATTTGACGATCTCCATTGAGCCTTGAGAACATGCTAAGTGAACTGGAGTTGACAAGTCGTGTTGCTGGGTAGAAATCTTTGCTCCTGATCGAAGACATAGTTCAACTGCCTGTAACAACAAGCAAGATGTTTTAACGATATTATTACCTTGTCTTTGTTAAAATATTTACTTAGCTCTCAGAAAAGTTATTTAGCTGCGAATCTCATGAGAGAGAACCTCATTATATACCTACTTGATACTTGTACTTGTAAATAAATCGTACCTCTGCCTCTGTTTATGCACTTTTTGTGACTTCAAAGTTCAAACTTTACAAACAAAAGTAGAGACAGTCTTTTCATTTTGTGGAAATGTTGGCTCTAGAAATACAATTGTTAAGTAGAAATCAAGTTGCATGCACTCGTAAAAACAAACAGTTGGTCCAATTAACGCATTTGCCTAAGTAGCTTGCTGTGAGGGTGGACACAACGTTAATCATGAATCTACAGCTAATAATACAACTCTCTTTATATGTGTGGAGTTCTGGAGTTGATTGGCCAGGAAGATTGGTAGTAAAACTCAACGAATTTAGATGCAGTTGTCCCAGAAGAGCAACTTTACACATAGTGACATAGTCTAAGAATAATTTGTCAGTGTGTTCTAGTTTATATAGATGGAACATCCTGTCGAAATAATATTGTATTTTCAGGTTCAAGAATCTTGGGATACATCTGGATGACTTAAGGTATAATAATACTGAACTTTGGCCAAGAGTAAGTAAGATAAGAAAGTAAAGCGCATACCTTGATGTCACCTCCATGGACGGCTGAGCTCGTAAAATAAACACGGATGATGGATGAAACCCAGCGGATTAACCCAATAGAATGCATTGCATTCGATAACATATCTCAATTACTCTGCCTAGTCAATTGACACTTTCTTAGCTAAAATAAACTGTTCGCTTCCTGTAATTAACCAATAATCTAACTAAGCAAAGATAGAAAATAAACTGGTGTGTGAAATGAGAATTGGAATGTGCCGATTAAGTAAGTAGAAGTTTTCTATACTTGGTAAGATTGTTATTTCGTAATCTAAAAAAATTCCCTGAGTAGAAAGTGGTTGAAAGATAAATGTTGAATGTGCATAACAGAAAAGGATGACGAAAGTGCAAGAAGAAACAGAAGGAAAGCTGGATTGATCAGGCAGAAGAATTTAGATTGGATTTATCCGTTGGGTAATGTTTCGAGTGTTGACTGATGATTTTGACCTGAATGTAGTGGTACATTCCCTTCAGCATCTGTTTCAACAACATCATATCCTGTTAGTCAAATACTTTCCTTTTCTCATATGAATTGCAGTTGGGCAATCGGAGGTTATCTGACCAAAAAATGAGATCATTTCCTCTCGTGGACAGTTTCCCTCGGTTTCGCCCCAAGTCAGTAGAATCTCCATCGATCGCGAGGAAGCGTGTTTGGCTGCTTCATGAATTGGAAAGAACCCATGCTTACACGGTCGTCGGGGACAAGCTCCGATTTCGTAGAGCTGCAAAATATTATGGGACTTTGAGAAACAGCCAAGCATTTGAGTAGAAGTGACATTTATCATCGTTGCAAATTGAAAATGTACAAGCAGTCGTTTCATCCTCAGTGTGTTATTGAACCTCTCACTTCATCAACCTTATTATCAGCAAAGAAGTGAGCTATTCTCCAGTTTAATAAACAGCTTCTAGATAAATTAAACAACCTAATAATAGCAATGTATATGTATAGCTTAGCTTTTGGGTGTGCTTTCACCATCCTTTCGGTATACCTATAATATGTATAGCGTCTTTACGAGATAAAGTGAAAGTAATCACTTTTGTCAGCAAGAATTTTCTTAAGATTTCCTTTACAGCTTGTTTCCTCAATCAGCTCACAGGATACAAACTGTGCTCTTTCTCAGCTTTCTTTTTCGCATGAATCCATTTACCAACGCTTCACCAAGATATTTAATTCCCAGGTGATATTGTATATTTTGAATTTCCGATAGAATTTCAAGTTGAGAAATCGACTTTTGACATTCTGCATCTAGTTTCCTAGCTTCACGTAGTGAGTGGCAATAAAATTTAGTCTTCTTTGATACAAGTTCATGGAGAGCACACATGTGACAAAGTGCCTTAAAAGTTAAACTAACTGAATCAGGTGTCTATATTGTACTATTAGCATATTGGATTTTGTTAGTATTGCTTTCGAGGCATCATTAATGCATAATAATATTTCCATGTTCGAAGTAATATGAGAAATCATTTCAACTGCTGGCGTGAATTTAGCAAGCGGGCTTTCATTTTTCTGGCAATCTCAGCAAAAACTAGTTCTAGATTAAAACGAGGAGAGTTCGTCTTTCAATTCCAACTTCCTTCTTACAGAAATTGTCTGATTGAATTTTTTATTACTGAAAAAATCACAATTCATACTTGCACTTAGTGACTCGGTAACATGAAGAAAAGAAGGGCGTAGTACCTCATTTTTCTGTTCTTTTCAAGACTGACTCTCTTCCTCATACTGTATTTTTCTAGCGTATTGCTTGATGCAAAATCATGTTAATAATGCCAAGCCAAGAGTTTGTACAAGTCTTAAAAAATCATACGAAAGAGACTTTGTTCAGAGTAAGTGTACGTGTGAAACATGGAGTAGAGGCTTACCAGAATTCTCATGCATTCTTCATGATCATTTATGGCTGCCAGATGTAGAGCAGTTCTACCGTGTTCTAAAGATAAAAAAACTCATGTGAACTCATAAAAATTCACATCCACTGCAAACATAACACTCTCAAAAATTTAACAATCAAGAAATTTGTAAATCGTCAAAGATAACTGCTTACCTCCTGCAACGTTGGGATCCACCTTACTTCTAAACTTTGCTATCACTTTTAGTGCACTAGTTTTATTCAGTTCAGCAGCCAGATGTAACGGAGATTGTATTCTTTCATTGAGGTTGTTGGAATCGGCACCACTAAAGATGTAAATTTTGCATTATAGGAAAAATGTATTTGCTTAATGCTTTGCATAAGCGAAGTTGGTACAATAATGGACCTCATCTTACAAACCAAGCCTAGATTATGTACTTTTATTGTTTTATTACTGCACATCATTTAAACCTTTGTACGTAATTTGTATGAAAGTTTACTTCGTTTTGGAATTCCAGCTTGGAATTTTACTTAAGTGTTTGCCAAAAACTTAATATGTAGCAAAGATTTCTAGCATAATTTACTGAAGTTGTTTTTCATTAAAGCTGAAGATGCATCACAATGCAACTACTTACGAAAACTCAAAAGTGAAGGATACTTACTTTGCGAGTAGAAACTCCAAAACCTCCAAAGCCTCGAATTCCACAGCCAAATGAAGAGAACTGTTACCATGATGGTCTTTTAGGTCCAGATTTCCATTGAAAGCAACAACAACTTCAAGAATTGAAACGTGATTGCGGATTGTAGCCTGATGAACTGAAGCTCGTCCTTTACTATCGCGAAGATTCAACTTGGACGGATCTGATGTGATGAGTCGAGTAAACTCTTTCACGTTTCCTTGTTCAGCGATCTGAAACCGATGAAACGATCAGCTAAAAGAAAATCTATTGTTTTATCTACAGTATTATAAATACTGAACTAAACTGTCTAATCATCCGACGAAACTCAGTGGATTCACTTAATGAATTTACCTCTACTATTTCTGTAATAGATGGTGTTCTTCTTAGAGCAATAGCTCTCACTATGCTCTTTAATTTTGTCCCTACATCAGTCTGAATATAACTCTTAATGCCAGCTGCTTGACTTTCTATACTTCCTCCTCTGCAGCAAGAAGCCATTTCTTTAAGATATGCGAAGTTTGCTCAACAATTCAGCTTATTCTTATCACTTGTTCTTGTGCACAAGTTTAGGTCTACCGTGTCAGTGTGAGCTGAATTTTGGACCTTTGCATGAGGAATGAACTCAGTTTTAATTGGCAACCGCTTTCTTCACTCGGTGAATTGTTATTGAAGTTCAAAAATACTTAATACCACAGCAAACTTCCTCTTCTAATAAGTACGCTGTTTTCTCTTTTAATATATAAAGCGCAGCTCACTGCACCATTTAATGAAATACTAAGCTCTAAAAGTGGAATCCAATTTCCATCCCACCTACTCGAAGGTTTCTTAATTACTTTGCTGAAGAATTAGGGCTTTGAAGAGGTCAGTGTATAGAATGCTTTACATGGCTTATTACGCCACGTTAAAAATTGAACTCTGACTCGAAAGACAAACTGGAAGAATCTGAGTGAGTGAGAGAGAAAGTGGAGATGGAAAGCAAGGTGGCTTGGGCTTTTATATACGTGGTATGTACATGGTTTTGGCGAGACACCGCGAGACACCAATGGTTTTTAGAACGTTGGAACACGAAGGGGCTATGGAACAGCATAATTCATGCTCAAAGACACACTCGAAATCTCAGCCTCAAACTGAGGAAGTGCAAAGTATGTGTGGAATCAACTCTACTGACTTTCACACGGGGAAAGCTATGGACATCGCTTGCTTTCCAATGTGTTGAATTCCCTGACTCACAAGATTTTCTTTAGTCTTTTGAAGAGATCTGTCGGAGTGAGACTCACTTGAGAAGCTCTCAGAAGTAAAGAGATTGTCAGACTCTGCTTAATAAAACTTAGCAGAGGAGCTTAATGTGCCTGTAATCGGACTCAAGAATAAGCAAACTAGTAGCAAATAACGACATTATCTAGATGTTTTTTTCTGTATAGTAAGGAAGAAAAGGAAATTGAGCTACTTTTTGCTTGTTTGTATATTAAGTAAATAAATGACGTTGACAATAAAAAATTGAATTAAAGCAATCATATAAGTAATCTAATATAAAATTATATCCATTTCCCTTTTTTTATTCTAGAAATTGTGAGAGTATGTAATTAGAAGTACGACTTTCACCAACTTTCACAAAAGAGAGTGGTGACAAGTTCTCATAGCTTTCTCTTGCATTTTCCACTTTTGTCTTGTTTTCCTGCTAAACTCTTTGACTGATTGCTGCATTCCACCATCACGTGTTTCGTGTTCAACTAGAAAGAATACAAAAAGCTAATGAAAAACGTGAAGTAGTTCATTCGACATAAAGTTTCCTCCCATGTTGCTTCAAAGGCCTGTACAGTGGCTGTGCCTATATAGAGCCAATGAAGCTTGTCAAAGATTACTGCATGTCAAATGACTGCCGACGGCAGAAAATAATCAATTTTAGAAGGCAATGTGATCCAATTTCATGCTGAATTTGAAAAGAGGTCGGATTTAACTTTTTGACTATAGATACATTTCCTCACGGGAACATCAGCAAATGCAACAAGCATGGTAGTTTGTAATAGTATTGACTACATACATAATCAATATAATGTCTTCAAACTCGACTGTAATTTACAGATTACCTGCACGTAAAAAGAATGATCCCGGAAATTGATTTATCTGACGGAGGAACTTCTTGGTTAAAAGAGCTAATTACGAGCGAAAAAGCTGCCACAAAAGAAGTCAAACTTGTTTTGTAGGAAGGAACCTAATTTTAGGGGACAAGACAGCAGGAAGTTCGACCGGATACATGCAAAAAGAATTAAAGAAGCCACAAGACTAGATTGTCCTTTCATTAACTGAATCAGAAATACTCAGAATCATACACCAATCAGTTTTTCTGTCAAACAAACTCCTTATGAAACACATCCATCCGCTTACTTTTCTACACATAAATTACATTCAGCATGCACGTTTTAATCAACCTGAGTAAGTATTAGGGAAAGCAGAGAAAGTATAGAATTACCCTTAAAATTCGAAAGGGGCTGTGCTGAATGAGACACACATCCCCTGAAATTAGAATTTTATCCAATGACCCTTTGGATTTCAACGTGTATTCCATGGCAGAAGTTTTGGAATCATCATCACTAATCCGATCCGATGAGTCCGATCCACAGCTAAAGCACCTGATACTGGAGTACGTGTCCCTGGCTTGACCACAGCAAAGTATTACTCTGTGAGCATTTGTCAAAGGTCCTACTCGCTTCTTCATAATAATACTTCACGAGATCTATTTCACACAGAAAACACTAATGACGTTGCTTCAAAAAAGATCAAATAGTTTTCGAAAGTGATGATGACGATCCCCAGAACAATCTTTCATTGCCGATCTTCATTGTGATGCAAGTATGATGATTTTCCAAATGTTACAACGGATGCTGTAAAAAGTGAAGTGAATATTTACTCAGGTTTGTGTGTTCAATTCTGTCTCAATTTAGTTTAAGATTGCCTTGTCCTATTTGTCTGTATTGAACTGCAATGAAGACTGTAGAGGTAGAGGTACTACTTTGGAACTAGCTCTTATACTTATCTTCGAGTGGATATGATTATCTTCTTCACTGCATCACAAAGTCCTGAGGGAATGCCTGGAATACAGCAAAATATAGTTTTCCACAGTTTTAAGTGCTCAGTTGTCAATGGACGAGATCAAGTTTGACATCCTTTCACAGCTTTCTTCTCCGATTTTTCAGGTTTCTGCCTCGGATTATTTCGATTCTACGTTTGCTCTCGTTTCATATATTATACCCAGGACCCAGAGCTCAGGCGAACTATCAGTAAATGTGTATACAATAGTTTCCGTTGCGGTAATGATTTGAATTGAACTAATGCGTCTTGATATATTAAGTATTTGTTTGGATTTGGAAGTGCTTTCTTCAGCAAATGTTCACAAACTTCAGGCTTTATTGCTTGCTTATATATTTGTTTTATGAAACAACAGAAGTTTTATTTAAAGAAACCCGATTTTATTTGGAGAGTTCCAACAGTTCCAAGATGATTCAACACGATTTGGGTTATGATGTGAGACACCTTCAAATACCAACTACGTGAGATGGATTAACATCTCAATTAATGCGAACAATGATGAACAATGATGATGATGAAGGGGAGGAACAGCATCTCCAATTTCTACTCCATATCGTGTTGTAGTCTCATATGCCCACCTCGACTCTCATTTATCCAACCTTGACACGAAACATCGGAAGCTACTACCAATTAGCAGAGCAAATATTACCTGTTGACTTGAGTTGTTGAGTAAAAGTCTATCTGGATGTTCATGATCGATATCTATTAGGGTAATAATTTCAGCATTTCACTCCATCCTTTTCACGTCAACGGATCACCTTTAGTTTAAATAGAAAATTCTTGTACAAAGGATCAAGATGAATTCTAGCAATACTACGGACAACAGACTTACGTAAAGTTGTCTATACGCCACAACCAAACCGCATAGTTCTGTAACCACACTTGTGCTCAACTAGAAAGAATTATTTCCATCTGAATGAACAGCGACAATTTGGAATTCAAGGAGAGAGTATTAGAGTATATAGTATGTTATGGAAAGTAGCAGATTGGGAAAGGAACGTTTTAGTCCACTTTTGACTAGCTATCGTGAAATCTTTGTGTCAATTGAATTTAATATTGTGTACTTTTCTTAATACCCATTAGAGTATCAGACTGATCAGACGCTTAAGTACAACTAATGCGAAAAAAGATTTTTTTCAGATAAAGAATTTCTTTCTGTAACATGATTTGCCATGATATTTTTTATTGCACAACCATAATGGCAGACTTCTGCGTGACAAACCTACCCAACCCAACTAAAAGTACAACTAACATAAATAGCTGTGTAGATATACAAAATAAATGAATCATGCATGTCCCCGACCAACAGTTAAGACTAGAGCTGTAGTAAATAAACAAAATGCAAAGACGAATTCACAAATTCTAGTGCAAATTGAACAATATAGCCAATCAAGTATTTTGTTCGTATCAGAAATGTAGCTGTAATTTGTAATACTCATGATAAAGTAATGCTATTGAGATTTTAGATACTTGTAAAACCCTGAGACATAATTTACCACACCCACGAGCACAAGCAAGAGAATGTAGATAATAGTTACGTTATACAGACATTATAAAAACAAAATATAATCTTAAAAATTACATGATAATCAACCTTCTTGGTTTCCAGCATCTCTAGCATCGTGAATTTTAACGTGAGCTCGATGGTTCGATTTAGTTGTGGATGCCTTCCCGCATATGTTACAGACAAATGGTTTTACTCCTGAGTGAATCCTTTCGTGCTCGAGCAAGTAGTAATTCCTTTGAAAAGCCTTTCCGCAAGTTTTACACTTGTATTTCTTTTCTGAATAGTGTTCCTCCAAATGACGCTTCATATTCACTTTGTTGGTGAACTTAACCCCGCACTCATTACATACAAAATGCAATGTTCTCCGCTTGTGTACCATCATATGATGCTACAAAGTAAAAGATAAATATTAATAACTTATATCACCAATTTTTTAAGTTTTGCCAGCTTACTTCTAATGTTTTCTTAAACAAGTAAGATTTCGGACATGTACGGCATTTGTAGGGTCTATCGTGATTAGTGTGACTCCACGAGTGTGACGTCAAATTCGCGTAGGTTCTGAAGTGTTTGCCACATACTTGACAAGGATATGGTTTTTCATTAGAGTGGATCCTCATGTGCTTGATCAAAGAATTTGGATGAAGCTTCTTGTGACAAATCGGACAATCCTACATACAAATACTCTTTTAAGTATTGCTTAATCAATAAAATAAGCGCAAATCATTCGCCAAAAAATAATTAAACTACCTTGCTCTCTGCTGATTCAAATTGTGGGTTGTGTGAAATTCGAATGTGCCGAACCAGTACGCTCGGTCGGATAAAAGTTTCGCAACAGTATGGGCATTTCTTTGGTTTAGCATGATGAGTCTGAGAATGATTCACATAACTTCTCTTTGAACGTAGAACTTTATGACACACCCCACAAAAATATTCAATTTTCTGCTTCACAGGTCGTTCTTCTTCCGGACTATGGATCATTTTCTGTAATCCGGAAATTAATAAGGATTATGAATATGATGAATACATTTTATACTGTTACATCAAAATGCACTGATTTTGTTTTAGAACCTACAGAATGGTGATTTAGTAGGCTGGGGGTTCGGTAGGATTTGTCACAAATCTCGCATTTGTAAGGGTAAACTTTGGTATGTACTCTAACATGCTCCATCAGTTTAAAATTAGAAGTGAATCCCTTTGAACAAGTAGTACAGACATGTTTGCGCTCCCTAAAATTTACAAAACATATTTAAGGTTTTGAAATATTGTTATTAGTTTACCATCAAAGCAAAAACATTAAGAATTCGAAATTACTTGTGCACAAGCAAGTGCTTTCGTAGGTTAGTTCTGGCCGGGAAAGTCTTTCCACAGGTGGAACACTCGTAAATTTCTGGTTTAGAGGGCTTGTCATAATGAGCAGTTTCCATGTGCTGAGCTAACGAATTCTTATCAGGTGATATATAGTTACAGTACACACAGAAAAATTCTTTCGCTTTCTTCTGAGATATAGATTGCGATGGTTCTTCATGATCGGCTAGTGGGTCGGATAAAAACTTATCGTCAACAGGGTCACTTTCTCGAAGAGATGAAGATGAGCAAGACGGCAAATTATTATCAGCTATAGGACCGAATGTTTCCTGCTTTTTCGCTGCATGAGCTCGCATCTTATGACCGATTAGTTCAAACAAGCTTTTGAATTTCTACGAAACCAGTACACGCAATTTACATTTGGAAGATACTATAAAAGAAATTAAACATTTCTGTGCACTAACCTCAACTTTCGGACATTCGTAACATAAAAATTTTGAATGTTGCGGAACACTCGTGTGAATATCTCCGGGCGATTTTCTTTTGCGTTTTCGTTTACTTGCTGCAATTGACTCCAGTTCAAGTGCAACGATAGGCGATCCACGCCTCGAATCCGTGTTAAAATTAACCAGTCTTATACTCTGCAAGAAAACCCAAGATCGTAAATTCCATAATTCAAACAATATTACAGTCATGTCAAGCATTGCTAAGCTTACAGAGTCCTCCGATACGAATGAAGAGGTGTTGCTTTCTTCGTATTCAGATATTTCTCCTCTCGGAGGAATCTCTTCGTCAGTCATAAGATCCAATTGTACATGACCTGACTGTTTATCCAAAGACGAAAGAGAAACACAGCGGGCTGAATCAACAGTACTTCCAGCAGTTTTGGAATAATTATGAGTCGACGATGTTCCAGCCTTCGATCCATGATCTGCTGGAGTGAAAGAAGAGTACACTGGAATAGTTCTGCCGTCAGGCAAAATCCATCGTTCTGGTTCTCCCTGCTTCTCATCAGCCTCGGTGCCAGTCTAATCAGCGAATGATAAGTTAATTTTGTACGGAATAGTACGGGTAGAAAGAGCTGGTACCATTTGAAATTTTTCAAATATTGTATATTGTACTTTTCGTACCTGGTCAATGATGTACTTGATAATCGACGTTTGCGAAGTTGCATTATCTGACTCTTCTTGTACATGTCCTTCAGACGCTGTGTCGTCTACTCCAATAGACGTTTCGGAATGTTCTCCGAAATGCTGCCCAAGAAGTAAGACTTCCGCACAAGAGTTTCCTCCATCAAAACCAGTCTCATTAACCTCACATGATGTCTCAGAAGACAAAAATCTGCTGGTACTAGAATCTTGCTCCTCCAAAAACTCTGTCGAAGGAATTGAACACAACGGAACTATGTCGACTCGGGGGCGATGATGGCTAGAATTACTCTCCTCTTCCGTGATATTACTATCATTGCAAAGCGGCACTGGCGTCGATTTTACCGCAACCACTTGAGTTGATCCAGAGACACTGGCTGATGGTGTAGGCACATTACTCTTCTTTTTCAATGAGTGCCCTCTTGACCCTGCGGACGAGTGCGGTACAGCTAAACTATAATTTCCCAGCGAGGCATTATTGTTAATCCCTGAATTATGCCGTTCAGGTGTGGCTCGGGTGGATCGTTTCGTAATGTTCTTTGTCGAAAGAGTTATCATTTCCACCTGTCCTTCCACTGGCTTATTGCTACTAGCTGCAGCTTCAAGCGAAGATCCTGACTGAACATCGTGTTGCTGCTTTTGTAAAACCAACTGAATGAGGTCAAATTTAGAGTGTACATTAAGATGATCCGGTAGCGAGATGAATTCTGAACTTCCGCAGATAGGGCATATAGAACTATCCGTTTCCATTCTTTCCCGATTCCTTTCCACTTCTGTCCTCCCAATATGGAGGAGTCGTCCTGTCTTCTGTCTTAATCAAATGGTTGTGTGTGCCTTTCGAATCCACCCCACAACCTCCTTAAACAGACATCAAGATTTTAAAATCGTATCAAACGTCGCCATCATATCTAAATTCAGAAAACAAATCATCCTAAAGATAACACAGCTAGTTACAAGCCCACATTCCTCTCCTCCATGTAGTGAAATACGAAGTTTTTTACCTGTTCTTCTCTCCACCAGTTCGAAAGATTAAGCAAAGTGGGTTCGAATCGAGAAGTCGACAGGAAGTGGAAATCGACCATCAAGGGAGTAGGAGAGCCACTCCCTTTCTATTTCACAAACACAGAAATTAAAATCCCAAATGTTTTGATTTGATGAACTCTACAGTCCAAGTTCAGTTTTTTGTGTTGTGTTTTTTGATAGTGGAAAGGGGAGAAGGAATTCCATCTGTCCCCTGTTGTCCATCCCATTCGTCCCATCGCACTCCCTTCTGACCAAGCCGCGCGTATTTTCAAAATATTTTCTTAGCCGTGTTGTTGTTGTTTGTAGTTGATGTTTCTTCAAAATCGAAACTCCGAAGTTCTAGGCGACTTGTTTGCTGAGATAAAAGTAGAGAAGTTTAGCTCATATGCACGGCAGTTTGTCTTACTTTATGTGATGTGATGGCTGACGGAGGTGGCAGTGAAAATATGAAAATGGAGTTGGAAGCTGGAAAGCCCCCAGAAGAGCCGGGCGACAACGGGAATTCTTCTGAAAAGGACCTGGAAGAAAAGAATTCGAAAGTTGTAGAACCCAGAAAAGAAGAAACAAAAGGTGAGCTTGAGAAGGTGTTCTTGCATACCTACTACGAACAGATAATACTAATTCCATTGATATCGTTTTCAGAGCGTGAAACTACATCTGAAGTGAAGGAACCTACGATTGCGTCTGAATTGGGTTTGGAGGCGATGGAGGAAGATGATGTGAAAGAGAGCGCGAATACCATTGAACAACCGCAGATGAATATTCAGAGTGACAAAGCCATTGTTGGAGGTGGAGAGGCTGAAAACACTGGAAAGATGGACGTCGAATCTGCAACAGAAACTCTGAACTTGAACTTGCCATCGCCAGTAGAAAAAGTGCAAACTAATAGTAAGTAGCGTTCGGTAATTGTAGTAGCAGCGGATAGTACTATTTTGGGTACTAAATACAGTAAATACTATAGAGTGTTGTTTTTTGCTCCAGCTGAAGATACGTCTGCAGTTCAGAGTCCTGCTCCACATGTTTGTACTACTGACGAGGTGGGTACAGCTGAAGATAAGACTGTTGCTGAAAATACACCTCCGGACGTTCTACTTGGTGAAAAGGATAGTGAAGGCTTCCTTCCACCTCCTCCGGCGTCGACCTTACTTATTCGACGGTCTAGAGTTGGTAATACTGGAGCAACAACTTACGTCATATCTCCTTCCCCAACCAGCAAAACGCTAGAAGAAGGGTTAGCTGCTGCTCCTATGGATGAGGAGGAAACTGAAGATACTCCCGATGTCTGTACAAATGCTCCTGATTCTGCGACTAGCAAACGGAAGCAGAGTTCATCTTCTGGTAAGCCATCTGCTATGAGTTTTCAAACAGGTAAGTGTATCTTAAGTATGCAAATAAAATCTGTCATGAAGCCTGTTCAAATACAAGATTGACATTGTCCCCTAGTTAAACGAAGACCAGGAAGACCTGTTGGGAGTGTAGGGAAGTATAAGAAACGAATACCAGTTGAGCCAACAACAGAAGTTCGCACATCGGAAAGAGCACGAGCACGTTATGATACTGAATCTCCAGGTGCTACAGACGACTCACCTTGGATTTACCCAACCAATTTTAGGGCATCCTATTTGTCCGGCGGAAAGCCACCAATGACAGGATACCAAGGTGGCTATTCGAAAGGAAAAAAGCATGGAATTGAGACCGTGGACCCTGTAACAGGAAAGCGTAAGTATATGAGACGGAAAAAGTATGGGTTCGATAAGCGTTCTTACTACCGAGACGATATTGAACAAGGGGATCAATCCGTGCAAAGTCAACATCTTTCCGACAAAGGAATTTGGCGACCCACAGACGACTTAAGATTGATAATCAACACTATAGCTGTGAGTAATTTTTTGTCATATTGTTCTCGAATTGAATTTCTGAATTTTTTTATGTGTTTGATTTTTGTCCGCGGTTAACAGACAGGAGATTTGGAAAGCGTTTATGTTGGAGTCAAGTTTTCTTGCTTTTTTTCGTACAAAGAAATAGAAGAGAGATGGCGAAAACTAATGTACGGTGAAAAAGCGTCTTTAGTTGCACAAAATGCGATTAATGCCTTACACCCTTATGTGAAAGCCAAAATATATTTCGAGTGCCTGTTTAGCGCAGAAGAAGAAAAACTTATCTCTTCTATCGAAGTAGTAAGTGAACTGAACACAATATAAATTATGTTGGAATGAAGATAAATAATCCCTCAAATACATTTTTGTTACTTGAATGACAGAAGCCGCAAAGTCAACCTGACATAAAGGTTTTTCAAACTCTATTGGATGAAAATCCTCATGTATTCAATAAGTATAGGACTCCACGAAGCTTAATGATGCACTGGCAGGACATGAAAAACTACCATTTACATCCCAACCAAGATCGTAAATTATTTGATGTCACTTGATTTTTAGAATTTGGCCTTCCATCCATTTTAATGTCAAATTCACTTTTTATTGCAGCTTTGAAGTTCAAACCATCGGAAAACTTCGAATGTTTTGAAAGTCTATACAACTGTGATATTGACGAGGAGGATGACTTAGAAGAACCTGATGATAATATAATTGAACAGGAAATTCAATCCGAGGATAGGTGAGTAAACTTATATGTGATATTAGGGATGAGTTGAAAAATGAAATAACTGATGTATGCATTCCAGATCTCTTAAGAAGCATATTCGCTTATTGGAAGACGAAACAACTGCATGGCAAACGCTTGTTGATCAGATGCTCAACGATGGAAGCAAAGATAAACCATTTCGTGGTACATTATGTAATGAGTTTGATTTTAGAACTTATGCGGTCTTGAAAGGTAGAGAGGTACACTTCGCAATGGCTTCTCGTGAGGTAAATAATCTAGTTAAGTTTAATTGGATTTTAACAGTGTTTCACAGATTTTTTAAAAAATAGATCGTGATTGGTCGAGCGACACCTGAAAGCAAAGTCGATGCTAATTTAGTAGAAGAAAGTTCTTGCAGAAAAATTTCGAGAAAGCAGGCTGTTATACGCTTAAAAGATATGGGCCGATTCGTTATAATCAACAAAGGAGCTCTGCCAATTTTTGTTGATCGAAAAATCGTCCCTTTCAAGTGTGCAGCTAGACTGCACGATAATTCCGCGATACAGGTAGCCTTTAATTCTACCCTATGGATATCATTTTCAAACATAAGAATTTCGAAGAATTGGAGAATCATTATTCTTTAGGTCGGATCTATAAGCCTAGTGTTTGTCATTAATCGTGCTCTCATCAATCACATCGTGGAACAGGATATGCAGCGAGAGATTTATGAGAGCTTTAAAGATTTGGAGAAAGATTATCCACCAGTTCCCAACAAAGCCTCCAATACACATGCTACTAGTGGACAGGGAAAGGGAAAGCTGGGAAAGTCAGTAGGATTCGAAGGTTCGAGTTCGGTCAATTCGAAAGCTAAACCTGTATCCAAACAACTTCCAAAAGTTACTGTCAGTTCAAGTGGAGTATCATCCTCTCTTGAAGCAGGTTCTCATGCGAAAGTTACTGGGACAAGTAGTAGCAACTATCTCAATCTAGATGCTGCCATTGCGAAAGAGGCATCAAGGGCTGTGCCCCAAAGTACAGCTACAAGCAATATCACTCCTACGGGCTCTGGTATTAATATAAATGCGGCTGCTTCGACTTCGGATGACATGATCGGTTCCAATTTCACTGTACCAATAATTACTTCTGTGTCCAGTTTGAGCCAGAAGAAACAAGAGTCCGTACCTCCAACAGGTCACCAAAGTGTATTTGAAGCTTATTCAGCTTACTCGATGTACATCCCTCAGTCTTCAGCTTCTAGTTCTGCAGGCAATGAGAACCAAGCAACCACCTCCTCTGTAGTCTTGGAAAAGCCGAAATGAATTTGAAGATTGCGTTATAAAGGGTTTTTAACACTAATACCTCTTGAGAACTAGTACAGAAAAGGGAGTGGATGAGTAAAGAAGAAGCAGAAGTACAATTTATTGTAAATATGTGCTCAGATATTCTAAATGCAAAAATTAATTCGTATTTTTTATTGCATCAATAAGTAAAGTTTTCATCACTTCTTTCTGAACACCTTTTTACTTTTTCCTCCTGTTGACTTGGATCGCTTGCGTTTGGTGCCTTTGACACTGCCACGAGTTGAAGAGCGTTTACTCTTGAAGTTAGTAATTTCATCTCCCAGTATCCCAATAGTTGATATAGCTTTGGCCCGATGCTTATCCTTCTTCGTTTCAGGTAATCTCGTCATGTACGTTTCCTCAAACCTGCGGCATAAATTTCAGTGAGTATTTTGAAAAATCATTAGTTAAAATTAGGCAAGAATACCTATACCTTTGTTTATCTTTCGCTTCTTTTGAAATCTGCATAGCAAAAGCATCCCCTCCATTATGAATCTCAACCGGAGTATCAAGAAACTCCTCTTGCATCTCTCTTATCAACGATCGATTAATAGATCTGGTCCTGCTCTTCTCCACTTGTTTTGCTGGCGTTTCTTCATCATCATCTGAAACATTTCACAGTAAAATCAAAATGCAATGCTGATGATTGAATGATTGGGCTATTGTCTGTTTTTACCGTATGGTAATGCAGCAACTTTAGGAGGCTGATAAATAGCCTTCTTATTCTTGACACCACTTTCTTCATCATCTTCACTTTCTTCGTCACTATCATCCTATTCCAAGAAATGATCACGTTTTACACAATTAGTAATATTCTGCAATATTATCACTCTGATGTGATGTTGCTTACCTCAAGGTTATCTAAATAAGCCTTATGCTGCAGAGGATCGCTCTCTGATTTCCCATCCGATGCACTTCTAAGCAGTTTCTCGATTTGATACTTCAGCTTCTGGTCAATTGGTCTTATCTTTTCCATCACCGTTCGCAGCTCAACGAGTTGATCTTTATATAGAAAACTTAAAATGTCAATCTCCACACAAACCCAGTTCATGTTGTACTTTGTAAGCTAAAAATCTAGACCAACTTACCAACAAAAGGTCCTTCTTGGATACTCTTTCCGTAAACCTTCTTCAGCACCACCCCACTTAGCCCTACGATGTACTGCAACAGTAGATGATTTTTGACCTCCAAAAAGCTCATCCCCTAAAGGTACACACAAATCTAGAAATAACTAATACCGAATTTGATAATAATAAAGGTATTCATTCATATTACGAACTCGTACTCCAACTCGGCTTTTAAGTTCTTTAACGGAATTGGTCATACTCTTAGCAACCAGCTAAATAAGGGTCCCACACTAACTTCAGGGTCTATCTAGACTGTCCACAATCAACGCAGGTACTTCATCGATATCTTGGATTGAAGCTTAGACTTCTCTCTCAAAATTCGGGGAGAAGC
>JAQGAD010001396.1:0-20043 GCA_034696625.1 Isotomurus palustris | reverse complement strand
AGGTTAATTAAAGACAGAGTGAAGAAATTAGCGGAGAAACATGGGCTGCCCTACATCACTATGACTTACTCTGAAGCTTTCCGAGCTACGTTTAAGAATCTGGAAGAAGTTTCAAAGGAGCTTAAAGCGATGTAATTTGATTTGATGTACTCAATAAATTATTGTCAATCGACATTTGAGTGTAATAAATTCTTCTAGTCCTACGTTTCATTTCCATAGTAATGCAAAACGGCTTTACGAAGAAGGACGTTAATTTTTTACTTAATAGTTAACGTTTCAATGTGACTTTCTTGAAATAACTTGGCTTCTGTTAAGACGGGTATGCGCAAAAATTCAGTAAAAATCGTGAGAAATAAAATTTACGGTGGCCTGCCTATAAGTGTGAAAAGTTGTTGCGTAATCATCCCACGCTCACTTAAGATTATTGATGAGAGGATCTGCAAAATCATCTATTGTTCAATATGTAAATTTCAATGTGAAGTCAATTATAGTCCATTGAATATTTAAGTTGTACCCAAACTTGGAAAGTACGACTTTCACTGAGTTTTCCTTCGAAATCCTTGATCGAGAAAATGTGCAGCTTCTTGCAAGTCTTGCTTTAATTTGCAGAGTTGCACTGTAAGGTTTCAGTTTCAAGAATAGCGGAAGTTGAACTTAATTTCTAAATAAAGTGCTTCTTTTATCCCAAGTGTGTTAATACTTTTCGCATTACACAGCAGAGTACGGAATTGTGATTGTGTTCAATTAATGTAGACTAAAGGAATGAATATAGAAGGCTACATGGATTGCTTAGCCAGAGGAGAGGAAAGCGACTGGACGATAAGATATTTCGCCACAACTAAACTAATTAATTGTAATAGTTTACGTATACTGTCATTGAAAGCACACTTATTAGTGACCCTGGAGATAACTTCTCTTTCATGCTGCACAAGTGTAGTACTTGTAATTAGACATAAGGAATTCAACCCTGTGTAAATATACTGGCTGTAGATTACAATACCAACTAATTTTATCTAAATATTCCAATAAGCTTTAGTTTAAGTTTAGCCTGCAATGCGAACTTAAAGATAGTTTTGTCAAGCGTTTAGGGGTTTTTAGCGAATGCAGGCAGCTTTAGGTATTATGGGAATCACTTATCTGGACTGTCAATCGGCAAAAGCATCCATGCGTTGTCAATTGTCAACTAACACAAACTGCTGTGAATATTATGGGAATCACTTATTCACTTGTATGCTTACACTCTTTTATTAAAATCTTGATTACCTGCAATAAGCTGAGCGTTGTTGTGGGATATTTTCTCATCCAGACATCAATTAATATATGTTTGTGTTTCTAGTTCTTTCCTCAACACACACTGGTCAAACTCTAGACCTGCTTAATATCCAGCTACTTACTGTGGGTTGTCATGTTAATTTATTACACCTTTTCTGTATTAATATACTAATTTAATTCACCTCTTTTGAACATTAAAGTCCTGATTAAAACCTGATAAAACATTCCAACTTGACTTATACATATTCATATTTATATCTGTCTCTCCTAACATCCTAGCCACCACATCATTTATACGTGGAAACAAAGAAACCCCTGTTACACAATATTCCACCTTAAAAACTCCCTTTTCCCCCACCAGATGCCTTTCCCTCTCCACTTCCAACTTTCCCAACAAAGCCAACAACTCTCCTTCCTTCCGCGTCCAAATAACATTTCATACACTCTTCTTCACACCCTCCTCCTTCCTCCTTCCTTCCCAGTTTCCCAAAAAGTTTCCCAAAGTTCCCATGCAAAAGCTCAGCTTTTCTACTCACCCAAGATGACTTTGTGCTTTCCTCTCCCTCGTCGTGCTTTCTCGGCTCATCTTCTCCCTTCACTTTCTCCACTTTCATTATCTCCACTTTCTCCCAAACATCTCTTCAGTTCTTCTTCCTCGCCGTTCCCAACTGCATCTCTCCATCCTCTCATTCCTTCTCCTGCCTATTTCCTCTTCACCTCAAAACCATCTTCTTCTTCTTCTTATTCTTCTTCCTCCTTACTTAAAATCACATCTCTCTCAATTCAAGCTTCATTTAATCTCCCATTTTATTCGCCTTCTCCTCGATCCACAGTCCAAAAATAAATCTTCATGTTCACGAATACATTCCCATTCACACGGTAGAAATAAAAAGAAAAAGTTCCCAAAAATAAAATAAAATCCTCCCGTCTCTAAAAACTCTACAAATTCTCCACAAACCCACGTACCACATGGAATAATGGAATTGATGCGTGAGACAACGTGGAATGTCATTTTACAAGTGGAATTCCTGTTCGTGGTGGATTAGCTTCGTGATCCACGAAGGATTTAAGTGGAGTGGCGGTGGTTGTGTTCGTGGAAATATTCTTCTGATTCTTCCATTCTACTCTCTGCCTATAAAATAAATCTACAATCTGCTTCTTATATTAATAGCGTATCTCCATTACTCGTAGAACACACACACACACAAAGTGAAAGAGTGAAAGTGAAAGTCACCACGATACGAGCAGTTCAGTGATGGTGTGAAATTGAGCCTACAAAAAGTGTGAATATGTCTGGAAGTGACGTGTGTGTGTTCATTTCATTCCTCCCGTCTTTTTCCCACCTGCTGCTGCTCCTTCTTCTGCTTCCTTCCACTTCAAATTCACAGCAACTAACCCGTCTCTCCTCGTGTGTCGTCCACTGAATCCACAAATAACAAAAACACAGTCACCTAATATTTACTTGCATGTGTGTCAGTAGGGGAAAGTGAGATTATTCACAAAGAAACACACACAGTCACACACGATGCATCTGTTGCTAGTTGTCCTACTTTTGTGGTCATTTCTCACTGGACATGGACTCTCCAACAATCAAACGAGGGAACAACATCCCTCGGGATCCATGTCTGTCGAGAAGATTCCCTTGGGTATGGATGGAATCAATTAACAAGTTTATATTTATATTTAATTGGTTTTCTATTTAATTGGACCAAAATTCCTGTAAGCCTGAAATTCAATGGTTATTCACGATACAAAATTTGTCTTGTTAGTTTACACGTAGAAGTGAGGAAGAAAGGGAGAGAGCGAATAAAAAGAAATAAATAATTCCCACAGGTGCTGTTTTTGAACAAGGCTCCACTCAAACGCAGTCTGCATTCAAATACGCGTTGACAGTGAAGAACACCCCCACTCACGATTCGCCCTCCTCCCCCGTCTTCCTCGAACTTCAGGCATTTGTCAATGTCATCAATACTGCCGATGCCTTTAAACTCTCTCGCATCAGTGAGTCACACTTCTTCCTTCTTTACGTCTTTCCCATTCTATTCCCAGAATTAATTACACCATACCAGCATAGCAGCAGCAGCCTTCCATTTTATTTGCACCTTTTTTATCCCAAATTCCTTGAATACTTTTATGCACTAGCTTAGTTCCAAAGTTTCCTGGAAACTAAACAAGCCTCCATAATGATTCGTAGAAGCATCAATATTTCGTAATATTTACTGTTTCCAGTCTGCCACCACTTTTCCCGAGGCGTCGTAGCGATGGTTGGAGCAGTGAACGCAGATTCCTTCGACACATTTCATTCTTACGCGAATACATTTCAAATGCCGTTCCTCACTCCGGCCTTCCCTTCGCGAATGGTGTCTTCCCTCATGGACTTTGCAACAAGTCTGAGACCTTCCTTTTCGCGAGCTCTTCTCGACACCATTCATCATTACCACTGGACCTCAATCATTTTCCTCTACTCGAGTCACGAAGGTTTGCAAAACCCCTTTAAAATTCCTTTTACATCATCTCCATCATCTCCAGAGTCCCAACATAAAAACATAAAATGTATGATTACACAACCAGTAAGCTTTATGGCTCCTCTGCTTTCTCCTCTGGGATTTACAGGGCTCTACAGACTCCAGAGTTTATTCCAGGAATTCTCCACATCAAATATTTCCATTACAGTTGAAGTTATCCGTCATATTTCCAGCGCTGAAGAGGCTCTCAACATTCTTCTCCAGATTGAAGTTGCTAATCGGTACTAATTGCCTTTTCACTAAGCAAACAAAAACTCCCTTTCTTCTAATCCTTCGAAAGCAACGGTGATATATTTTTTATTATTTCCTCAGATTCCGCCCAAAACACGTCGTCCTTGATTGTCCTGCTTACTTAGCACAAGAAATAATAATTGGACACGTTCAAAGTGTCCGAATGGGGAGAAGAACTTATCACTATTTACTCTCTGGACTTGTAAGCTAGCTTGTTTTTCTCTCTATAAAATGTAAATATTGTACAGTGTAGCAGTGAAAGTGTGTAGTTCTAGGATCTAAATGGATTCTAGATTCTACAAACACATCTAAATGTAATCCTTCCTTTCTCTCTATCTCTCTCCGTCTATCTATCTATTTTTTAGAGTATGGACGAGCCCTGGGAATCTTCTATCGTAGAATACGGCGCAGTTAATGTCACAGGATTTCGTATAGTTGATTCCGCAAGGAGAGTTGTCAAAGATTTCCTACAAAAATGGGCTTTGCTTGACAAAACTAACTTTCCTGGCGCTGGTCAACGTTCCATTTCAGTAAGAACGGGTTTTTCCTTCTTTCTCTTTACCAAAAAAAAACACCACAAATTTATTTTGACACACGTACAACGGTACAAAACCAACGATACCAAAACACAAAAAAACAAAAAGTGAATCTCCAGAGTACACACACAAAGAGTAAAGAGACACACACACTAAAACCAACTTACCAAATTCACCTGTAGATTCTTCTTCTTCTTCTTCTTCTTCATTTCTAAACCTAAACTCTCTTCTTTCTCCCCTCACTTCACAATTTCCCACAGACTCTCACACACTTTTTCGTTCTACGTGTCTCCTCATTCATTTCTTTCGTGTTCAGAGTGTTCACAGCAAATATTTGCTTTCGACTTTCGCCTTTTTCCCCTCACTAAACCATTCACACACAAAAGTCTCTCGAATTCCTACAAAAAATAGAACTTTTCACACATTCTGACAACTCTAAAAAGCTAAAGATGCCATTTCTCTGTATGACATCTCTTCATAACTCATAACTCAAAACTCAAAAAGTAATGTTTGCATTCTGTGGCAGACACACACTCACTTAATTCTCAGATTTTTTAATCCTTTCACACACTCTCTGAATTGCTTCATTTCTTAAAAAATATTTCCTGTTTTATTCTTCTTTTAAATCAACAGGCGGAGTCTGCTTTAATGTACGATGCTATTTCCGTACTCCACTCGGCATTTACAAAAATCCTGCATAAAAAAGGTGGCAGTGATTTCTTCTCATCTCTCCGAAGTCTGAATGGGTCAACGGGTTCTTCTTCCTCGTCAGCTTCTTCTTCTTCTTCTTCTTCTTCTGCGTCCCGAAGAGACGTCGTGTGTGCGACAGGACGTGACTTTACCGATAACCCAGTTCCTTTTGAAATGGGAGAACGAATCGCAAAATACATTAGAAAGGTACTTCAGTTCAACCTTAACTTTTTCTCTTTCTCTCTTTCCTTCCTTCTATAAAACTAATTAGACAAAAAGTAGTATATTGGTTAATTATCCGTGCCACAAAAGAATCGCTTCCTTCCTTCCTCTCTCCTTGTAATTCCTACTACGCAAAAAAGTTCAAATATAAAAAACTAAAAAAGAAAAACTTTTCAACACCAAAAACTTTCCCACTTCAAAAACAAACTTTTCCTCTTAAATTCCTTTTCAATTGACTCCACTCTCATTCCTTTTACACTTTTACCGTCCAAAAGGTTTTGGCTCATTTACCAACTCTTTAGTACACAAAAGTTTATGTTAGTCTGTCAATAACCAAGTTCATTCATAAATTCAACACTTTCATCACTCAGACTGTCTCTCTTTTATTTCCGAACACATGTTCAACCCACATTTGACTTTCACTTTGAGCGTATGTCTACAAACAACTATTGCTCAAAATTGCTCTAGTTCTAGTTTCGTTCCTAGTTTAGTTTCTATTTCAGGTGTCTTCTTAAATAGCAAAAGCTCCGTTACAATATGTCGTTCCCTTCTATTTTTTAAATACTTCTCACCTATTACTAAAATAATATCCCATTCAATTAAACTCAAAAACTAAAAATATGCTTCAAAATTCAAAAAGCAGTCACCTCGGCTCTCCCAACTTTCTAAAAATATTCCTAAACTTCTAACGCGACTTCTAGACTTCCTATCACTTTGCCTAATCATCATAGCTTCATAGCTTATCACTTTCTCCCCTTCTAATCATCAAAGACTCCTTTTGCCTTGGTCTCGTAATCGAATAATCCATCTCAGTCGACTCTACGCGTACTTTCTCCACTTTATTTCGTACCCACCTGGGACACACTCACTCTCTCCGCACTAATTGCCTCTTACTCCTCTTTATCTCAACTCCCATGCAGAATCCAACCACTTTACTCCTAACGAGATTCAAACTCCCAAAGACTCCCTACACACATTCCTCCTGTTTGAACAGCCAGCCTCCTTTGAAACTCTCTCTCTCTCTCTCCTCCATCTCTCCACCCGTGTTTTGCGGAGAGATCTTTGATGCCTTCAAAGTCTCGCCTCACCGAACAACTCGTCTATAATTGCATTCTCCCTCAAAACTCAAACTCACTTCAACCTTCCAGTTCCCAATGTTCCATCCTTCCATACGCTCGTCTTAGTTTTTGTCAAAGAACTTCCACTTTCTTCTAATCGATTCGAATTTCAAATAGAGCGCAATTCTCCAGAGTCACAAGCACCGTACCACTCACTCACTCTGACTTTTCAAATCTTACTCGGATTTCTCGATTATTCAAGGCACATGCAATTTATCTCCCTTCCTTCTACGCTACATCAAACTAAAACCTTATTAGAGAAGGGTTCAAAAGAAGTTCACGATCTTGTAAAAAATCTTTTACGTCATTTAGAAAACTCTCGTATGTTTAGGTGGAGCTTGAAGGATTGACGGGAAACATTCAATTCACTGAAACAGGAAGGAGAACTAACTATTCTATCCAAGTTATGGAAATGTCTGTACACAGTACAAAGGTTAAGGTAGGTGCAATTTTTATTAATTTCCAAATTCCTTTTTGAAATTCCCTAATTAACCAATTTCCAAAAAAAGATTGCGGAATGGAGCGACACAAAAGGATTCCAAATCATTCCTCCCAAATACATTCGTCCACCCACATTCAGCCGAATTCAGAGAAACCGAACTTACATTGTTACTACTATTTTGGTACTTTCTTATTTCATATCTTCAAAATTGCTCCTACTTCCAAAATTCTACTATAAAATTTTGATATGATTTTTATCATCCCAGGAAGAGCCTTACTTAATGAAAAAATTCCCCGAAAAAGGTGAAACCCTCTCAGGAAACGACAGATTCATAGGATTCTGTAAAGACCTTGCAGATAAAATTGCAGACAAACTGGGAATCACATGTCAGTACAAATTAATTAACTCCAATTAAAACGTAGCTCCAATTAAAATTAAAACATCGCCTTAAAAACCAAATTCCTTGTGAAAAACATCCTCACAGATGAAATCCAAGTGGTGAAGGACGGAAAGTATGGAAATGAAAACAGACAAGGCGAGTGGGACGGAATGGTTGGCGAACTTGTTCGAAGAGTAAGTTGAAAGTTGGCTGCCAAACTTAATTATCTACTTACTTAAGTACCGTAAGAATCAATTTGTACTCCCTTGGGGTATTTAGAATTTAAAGAATTTAAACCTTTCATCTTCGTCTCCTCCTCCGTAAATTCGTAAAAACAAACACAAAAAAACAAAAAACAAAAACAAACTCACTAAATAATTTGATGGCAGGAAGCGGACATAGCGATATCCGCGCTGACCATAAGTTCCGAACGGGAAAGAGTGATTGACTTTACGAAGCCTTTTATGTCTCTCGGTATTTCCATTATGGTCTACAAACCTACCAAACTCTCTCCATCCGTTTTCTCCTTTATGAGTCCGCTCTCAAATGAAATCTGGCTCTGTGTCTTCTTCGCCTACGTCGGAGTAAGCTACATATAAATATCTCTTCAATTTTAATCATTACGAATTAATTATAATTAATTATAATTAATCAAATTTTAATAATCAGGTCAGCATCGTTCTCTTCCTCGTCTCCCGATTTAATCCCAACGAATGGACTGTCGAACCCAGCGGAGATGTAACCACTTCTTCCGTCTCAAATGACCCTTTGTGGTTCTCCCTTGCTGCGTTACTTCAACAGGGTACTGATACATCTCCCAGGTACATGTGCAGATCTCTGTATTAATTCTCCCTCCATTAATAATTAATCTCACCCCAATTAATCACCAATTAATTAATTCCTCCTCAGATCATCTGCAGGCCGAATTGTAGGCGCTGTCTGGTGGTTCTTCACACTAATATTAATCTCCTCCTACACTGCCAACTTCGCTGCAGTTCGAACTGTCAACCGAATGGTAACTCCCATAAATTCTGCCGAAGACTTGGCTGCCCAAACTGAAGTTGAGTATGGAACTCTTGACAGAGGATCCACCTGGAATTTCTTTCGTGTAAGTCTGCTCTCTCCTTAATCTATTCCCAGTTGATTAAGTCTCTCTCTCTCTCTCTCTCTCCAACAACCTTCCTCAATATAAAAGAACTTGAAGAAAGAATCAGTCCAGAATAAACAAACTATCTTTTTATACTAATATAAATAAATTGCCCCACTTCTTTCACTTTCCCAACAGACTTCCCAAATGCAAGTCTTCTCAAAGATGTGGGACTTTATGGCTGCAAGGCCTCACGTTTTCGTCAAGACTTACGATGAAGGAATTCGTCGTGTCAGAGAAAAGAAAGGTAAGTTTACGTGGATCTCTCCACAGGAAACTCACAACCTTGAAAACTTATGCAACTTCAGAAACAAGTTGAGGAAGAAACTTGCCTTTCATTTTATTTGCCAGGTAAATACGCTCTCCTCATCGAATCCCCTAAGAACGACTATACAAACGAAAGGCAGCCTTGCAACACGATGAAAGTCGGACGAAACTTGGATGCAAAAGGTTTCGGTATAGCAACTCCTATAGGATCACCTCTAAGGTAAATATTAACTCACACTAAACTAAACTAACCTCTTCTTATATACTTTCTACTTAACACACAAGATCAAGTTATTCCCCTTATTTAACTCTCTCACAACTTTAATACATTAAATATCCAAGGGACCAAATCAACCTGGCCGTACTCAGCATGAAGGAGAGTGGAACTCTCATGCAGTTACAAAACAAATGGTGGGTCGATCGTTCCGAATGTCCCGTTGCTGAGAAAGACTCTGCAGAAACGGATGACGAACTCAGTCTCAAATCACTTGCTGGAATATTCTACATTCTCATTGGAGGATTAGGACTCGCTGTAATAGTTGCTCTTTTTGAGTTCTGCTGGCATTCCAGAAAAGAAGCTAGGAAACGTCAGGTAAAAAATTAAAAAAACGGCTAGTAACTTTAAATGCCCAATTACCTGGGCTAATAAAAAATACATTTCTCTCCTAAAGATCTCCCTTATGGAAGCAATACAACGGAATGCAGGGATGAGAATGTACGGAGACAACAAAGAACAAATGCCTGTCGATATTCCATCTTCCCTAAGACGACTTCCTCCACCTGAAATATCCACCACAGCTTCAGGTGCACCCACAATGTGTCGTCACACCCCCCACATCCTCCATCATCACTCAAGCAGTCGATCATCAGCCCAGGAAAGTCATCCTTTCTCTACACTCCAGCACAGAGGCCGGTCTCCCAACAATCCCAAAAGTAAAAGTGGAACTTTCTTAAGATCCCCCATTCCTAGTTTATAATATCCATATACGATATATTACATATAGAATATATATTCACCACTCTTTCCATCTTTCTAGTCACGTTTAAAAAACACTCCGTGTGTGCCTTATAAAATAAAACTCCCCGTATAAAAAATAAAAATCCACACTTCACTATAAATCCTAAAATAAAATAGTCTAATAGAGACGATACACGTTGCGTTTGAAGTTGGATTCAATTCAGAAATAAAAAAATAACCTTTTCACATCAAATCAAAACCTCTCCGGGAGTAAAAGAAAAATACACTCGCCCATTCTTCATTCAATATTTCATTTCCATTGTTATTGGTGTTTTAACAAGGAGAGCTTTCTCCTCCTGAAATCCGAACTGCCCTTTGCTCCTCTTTCACAAACAATCCTACAAACCTACGCCAGTCAGCCAGTCTTTCTTCCTTCACAAATTTCATTATATTCCCATTTCAATCAAGAGGAAATCAATATATGTCCTTCCTTTCAAAAAATCTCGGTTTTTTCTTTCACTCTCTCTCTCTCTCTACACACACCAACCAATCTTTCCAAGATTTCTACGGATAAAATCTAATTTTTCGGAAACTAGGAGCTACTCTTCTCCAAAAGCCTCCCCCAAATAAAATAGAGCACAACAGCAGTGTAAAGATATTTCTTAGAATTTCTTTCAACACACAATCATCACTAGAGAAGAAACCTTACAAGAAAACATATGTGGGTGAAAGATTCATCGCACTTCTATTCTTCCACTACTTTATAATACAGATACAATAGAGATTCGACACGTGAAAGTGCGCAACAAAATCTTTAACTCTCTCTCTCTAATCCATTTAGCCACATTACATTTCTCCAAGAGTCATTCAAAACCTCCCAAAAATAAAAAGTAAAAAATAGAAAACATAACCAGAGATTCGTATCCTTAAACAACCCACATTAATAAAAAGCTGTTGCTTCTCCACATTAAAAAGTCAGATCGATAATTCCCATCCTTCCCAAAAACTGCAACGTCCAACATCCAACCAACCTCCCACTCTTTCCCTCTCTACACACTAATCTCACTAAGCTCTTGATTTATTCTCCTCTAATGTTATCATCATCTACAAATCACCCTGTAACCATTTCTCTCATCCCACCGCAAAAACTGCAATTAAATTAAACGCAACATCTTCTCTTACTCATCCCATTGATCACCAGTTCCAAGAGTTCAAACACTTGTGAATCTGCAGCACATTAATTTAACATTTTACACTTTCACCTCTGCTAACCTCTCTCATATCTCCTCAGAGCATCCGCCAAAAAGAGAAAGCCCAACTTCACAATAACAACAAAGGACGTCGTCGGTGGTTTAATCGTATGATGATGAATGTAGGTCGTTACCGATCTTGTGTGATGCTTCAACTTGACTCCCTGCACTTAGCTTTTAGCCCATCATCTTCCCCATTGCTTTCTTCTCTCGCATCCAACAACCACCACACAACACATCCCAATAATTCATTCCCCTCTGCTTTCTCCTCACCTAAACATCATTTCGTGTATTCGCCAAAACGTGTTTTCATTTTGAAGGGAATCTCTCCCTCGGGCCTACTTCTTTCTTCCACCACCACCACCATCACCAGTTTTATTTAAACCTAAGCTTATCTGGAGGAACCACACTACTTCCAACTTCCAACTCCACTCAGCTGGATCGTCTAAACTCCAAGTCCAACATTAAAATCCAGAGGAACAGGAGCGCAGCACTTTCAGCTTGGATAAAGAAAGAGAGATTACTCCACAGAGTAGTGGACACAGATTAGGATTATTACGCGAGATGCACTTCGAGCTTCTTTTCTCTACTTCTACTCGTCTTTACTTCTACTCTGCTTTCAAACTTCTACTAGCTTTCCTTTCTAATGCTCTCTGCACAGTGTGAGTATCGATCCACCATCCATCCATCCATCTATCGTATACGAACTTCGAAGTATTCGAGCAAAAGCACAGCCACCAAAGTATGCAAATGAAACAACTGAAAGTATCTTTCCGTGTGGGAAAGCATATGTCCGTAGGGCATAACTGGTGGTTTCATTCGCCTCTCTGTGACACTTTTACGACTTGACACTCTCACGGATTATCAAGGACATCATCCACGCAAAGCAGGCAGGCAGGCAGGCAGGCACACTTAAACTTAAACTTACTCCTAGTGTGTACAAAGTAAAGTACAAACCATCTTTCACATGAATACACAACGAGTTTAGTAGAGATAGGTAACTGCACGAAAGTGAAAAATACATTTCTTCATTGTGTGTCTTTCTTTTTCTGTGTTTGCATGTTTGCACGTTTGCATCTCTTTTCCAATTTTAGATATAAATTATTTTCCCTCTGACTTTCACAGAAAGAAAATACATTTTTTACTTCAGTTGATTTACTCCTTTGAAACTGAATATAAATATTCTTAAGTGCATTTTACACTTCGGTACTTGGAGACTTCGAAACAACTCTCCTATAACCAACAATCTTATTATTGGGAGCAAAATAATACTTCTCGTGCTTTTGTAGAATTGTACAAACACAGTTTCTAGCTTTCTCCATTGCTTACGGAGAAATAGGAATTACGTGAGTTGATATTTTCCTTGGTATTTTTATGCCACCCAAGAGATCAATTCAGAATTGAATACTTGAAAATACAATTTTAGATTACTTCTTATTAAGTCATACATATATAAAGTATATAGCAATCATATCATTCTCCTTAATGGGCAATATTGGGCAACCAGCTTTCTAGGAATCTAGCAGTCTCCTTTTCCAAGTTCTCCATCTCCTCCATCTCGTTAGAATTTAAGCGAAATCGTCATAACCATCACCGCACTTCAATTCCCCATCAAATCCATCCCAATTACAAATTACAATCCAATTCACCAAATTACTTGATCCGTTCTAATCCCTCCTTGAAATCCAATTACCGATTATCACTCCAAATTCATTCGTCTTACGAAATAAGCATTTCCACGTAATCTAAACACAAATCACAGCTTACAGAATGTAATTATAGTCGAAAACTGTCCTTTCATACTTTCATACTTCCATTCTTCTATTCAATCCTTAACGAAGAGAGAGAGTATTGATTTCATACCACGAACACTAGACTATTATGTAATTACCTCGTAGAAAGTAAATCACCCACAGACGTCATTCCTATCACTTGATATTACATATACACAAAAGCTATATAAGTTATCCTTATGTAAAGAGAAAGTCTAATAGAAAGTTCAATAAAAGACACACACACACACACACATTCACATTGGGTTTTGTTACTCACCCATTTCCTTTCCTCCACAACCTTCCATTCACTTTCTCTCTCTCTCGTCTGAATAAACTCCATTTAATTCACCTGTTGAGACTCTCGGCCACTTCTGGCATTTCATCGAGTGAGTGTGCAACTGTGGAGGGCAGGTGTGTTTGACAGCCACTCCACCGTCATCTCAATTTCGCCCAAAGCTCTTTCACCATCTCCACACACATTCATCTGTTCAATCATAATCCGTTACATGCATTCATTCACTTATAAATTCCCTCTCTCCTTCTATCTCCTCTCTCTCTCTCTCTCTCTTCTTTCGCAGCTGGAGATTTTGACTTTCTCCAACTCCAAATGCATTCAAAATTCCAATAGGCTTACCTCTATACTCTATACATCTCCAGATATAAATATATATTCCACATATATCTTCCCTTTTCCCCTTTAGATATCATCCCTACTCAGCACTTTTTGACTTCAAGCCAACATTCAAAAAAATGATGAAAAAATGGCTACACAGACAGACACAATATTCCTCTCTTTCACTTTTCCTCCTTTCCCCGTGCTTTCTGGCTCTGAATTCTGAATTCTCTGTAGTCTGCTTGTGTGTGTGTGTGTGTGTGTGTGACATTTCCACTGAACATCTTCTTCCTTTTGCTTCCATTTACACAAATTGCTCCTGACATCTCAGCTTTCTCTCTCAATCTCATTTTGTGTTCCAACCAACTCACACCCCGAGAAATATTCACAAAAGTCCTGCACATTCAACATTCATCTGCCAATGACACACACACACACACACACACACAAGCAGAGAGATACCAATAAGAATATTATATATATTATATATACATGTCCTATCCAATTCTTCCCTTAAATTTACTTCTTTCACAAAACTCCCTTCTTTCATAAGCTTAATCATACGATTTCTTACACGATAGATAATATATTAACATCCTCCCTGTATAGTCTATTTACTTATTTACTATATTTCATATATAATATATACGTACGATGAAGAATCCCTTCTCCGTTACTTCCTCACACAATAAAAAAATCCTCCTTTATTCTCCATACGGATCTTCTCTTGTGAAAGAAGTGAATTATTCCCAAAATATTTGATTTCTCCACCAATAATAAATCTCTTACAGAGATCCCTCAAGCTATCTCCTACTTTATCTCACAATATTCAAAAACAATTTTAAATTTTTCAAGCAACACTGCCGGATATGAGATCATGCACAACACAACTCTTGCTCTTTTATTTAAATCGCTACAAGCGGGTTGCTAGTGCAAACACTATTATTTCCAAAGTACTCCAAAGCAGGCGAATTTTAAACCGGAGTTTTTTTAAATAAAAAATCCAAAGAATATGTTTAAGTGGTTTTCTAATGGAATCCATCCCGCGTTTCTTTCTTCCTTCTTTTGCCGTTATGTAAATGACAGTGGCAATAAATTTGGAAATGAATGGAGTGGTGGTAAGTGAAGTGACATTTTTATGGACGTTCACACCTCCGGAGGAGAAACGCAGAAATTTCAGCACTGCAGTTTTATGTCTCTAAAGGGACTCACACACGAACAGCCCAACTTTTTCATTCGCTTTTATACTCGGACGGGGAGAGAGAGATGATCTTCTGTTGATCGTTATTGATTCCCTTAAACAAAATGCAAGTTTCTCCGTGTCTCCCAGCCTCCCTACTTTTTCAACTTAAGACTTTAGACTGCATAATAAAAAGAAAATGTATGCTTAACACACACACACACACACACACACCCTTCCACTCTTTTCCTACATTCTTTTTTACCTTCTCCCGTAGTTCGCAGTCTCGTAAAAAATACTCAACCACTCACTCACTTTCACCTTCCACTTTCTTAAAAATAGGGGAAAGTTTTTTACATACAAATTCCTTATTTATGAGTCAAGGTACGTTTTTTCATTCACACTGCGTACCAGCATCAACAAGCTACAATTCAACTTTCCACGATCTCTAACCCAAGAATATTAATTAATCTACAACTCAGCAATTAATTAGATATCTCTTAAACAAACTCCCCATTTATAAAACACTAAAAAAGTGGCAAATATTTAATAAAAAGAAATCTCCACACACAATATTTACCCATCCTGACCCACTTAATTCAAAACACACCAAAACACCTTTTCTCTCCGTCCCCATAAAATAAAAATATAATTCCCCAAAGAACTCATAAACCTCCGAGATTTAATTCAAAGCTATTAAATACCCGTAAACTTTTTTATCCACATTCTATCTCCCATTAACCGTCAGTCTTACTACTTTCATATTGAGTCTATTACACCCCCATTTATTCCCTGCAAATGGAATATTAGCCGTTAAAGAACATAAAAAATGGTCCAAATTTTGTGCTGAACGATAGTCCAATGCCGGCCCAATATTCCTCCTACGATACGATAGATAACCTTATTTTTTTCGTTTTAAAAAAACTGCTGGTCCAACAGAAAACCTCCCGAACATCCAAACGAAAGTTTTGCTTTCTCTCTCTCTCTCTCTCTCTCATGAACATAACTCACTTTACATGGGAAAAAACTTTCCATTATTCTTTCGAAGTGAATCATTTTATTACACGAGAACCAACGCACACATGCTGCTCCTCATAGTCTCCTCCTAACTTACTACTCACTCTCTCTCTCTGCATATTCTATCCACTCTACGTGTACAACTTACAACGTACGTCTACCTCATCATCATCGCTTTCTCCATCATTTTCGAAAAGAGTTTTTGTTCCCAAACTGCCTCGTGCCAGTTCTTCTTCTTCTTCTTCCTTTCCTTGTTCCCCTATCATCGTCCCATTTAATCCGACATATGCCTTATCTCCTCAAAACCCAACTACCCACCACCACACTACTGCCTACAGTCTACTCCCTACTGCCTACACTACCCACCGAAGTTGCAGTTCTTGCAAATCGATAACTACACAAGAGAGACTTTCTCTACACGACCAGGCCACAACCCTTCCTGTCTTTTGTAACAGCTACACCACTCTCACTCTCTCTAATATCTTGTCCTCCTACTTCACTTTACAAATGCATCTCTCTCTCTCATATTTCCTAGAAACAACCTTACAAATCGTTAATCCGCATCCACCATACGCAGCCTTAAATCCTACATGAATTTGTTTCATCTACTAACTCCAACACAATAACAATTTCAAGGCTAATCCTCATTTCCCTTTTCCTCCCTTTCAAACTTTCTACTTTAAACCATTACCATAATTTCAATCGCCCATTCCACATTTATATTTTAGTTTAGTACACTACTTCCACATTCATTTATAAATTATTCACAATTATTTAAAGTTTCCACCTCCAAAAGTTCAAACTTCTTATCGCAATTTGTTCTCGTAAAGTTTTGAACTTATGTGGGTTACCAATTTACCAGACTTTGTAATTTCAAAACAAATTTCCATTCATAACTTTCACACACCAACTACAACTACAAACAAGTGTATAATATATTTTTATTAAATAAGACTCAAGTGTAGCAATAGACATTCACACTCCTAATAATAGTAAACCTACAAAATAACATTTCTCATAAGCATCGCATCTTTTTAGAGTGCAGTAAACAATAAACACAACTACAAGTCACAATATTTAAGCAACGATTACCATTTACACATTTACACATTTACACATTTACACATTTACACTTCCAACTTAACTCCCACTGTCATCACAGATCACACAGAGAGTAGAAGTCAGTTGATTTTATTTCCAGCTAAAAACTTCATCTTTCTCCACTTAGTTTCCAAACTGGACGCACAACTCAAGTGACTGAAGTGACTGACTGTCTGTAAAGATAGACTCACACAGCCAACAGCACACATAGCTTTCACATAAACACACCCTACTAATATACATTACAACTGTCTGCTCACTGTGCTCACTAACTTATATAATAACACAGAGTTCACTCACATTCACTCACAGAGTGTAGACGAACGAACACAAGTTTGTGTGTCTTTCCCATTCTTTTTCATTCGCTTTTGGCTGGCTGTGTGTAAAAGTGTAAGCTGCTATCATCGCCACTAAGGAACTTCTTGGCATTCGACTCACTCACTCGAGGAAGAAGCCATACAGACTCAAGAAGAAGACTGACTTTCTTCCGTAGAAGCATATAAACATATATAGTCTCTCCATATATAGACTATGGGCCATCCTTTACAAACTTTCGCAACATTGAGATTGATATTCATTGCTTTCCGTGACTTCCTTTCTTAATAGACTTTCTTCTTCTCCTCTCTTCTGCCGTATGTAACGTAACATAGCGTAGGTACCCGTGCATTTTAAAATACACAAGGAAGGATGCGATTTCGTGCTTTCCTCCTTCTTTTCTCGCCTTTCTAATCGTCTGTCCTCGTTTATTTCTCCTCCCTTTGAATTTTAAAACTTACTCCGAGTATATATGTATACACACACACATATCCAATGTATCCATAAGAATTTTCAGCTGTCTCCATCCAATGAAGCCCAGTCATTTCATCGTTTCCGCAGTTATTCACATTCATTCACTTCCGACTCCGCAAATCAAACACACATTACAGTATTACGATCAATCACCACTTTGCCCGAAGTAAACCTGAGTTAAGTACAGTAAACAATGTTCGTTTAAAATTGGGTTACACTCTTTTGATTAATCAAAAAAGACTTAAAATACTCGCAAAAACTTACACAACAAGACATTCACCATTCTTAATTCTCGTAACATTCACAAACTTTTTGCTGAATTCTGTTCTGCTTTCAAACTTTTTTCTCCTCAAAGTAAATTTACACAACACATGAAAATTCAGGCATGAAAAACCAAAAGCCAAAATCCAAAATCTCTGAGCTGAAAAACAGAGCCAAAGAAAACTACCCAAATCTTCTTAAAATGTGAATAGCTGCACCCGCACGTCTAACGAAATATCTTCTAACCCAGCCTCTCTCTCTATTTTTTGACTTTTCCTGAATAACGAATGAAAGAAAATGATTTTGTTTCCAAGAAAGCCTCGTGAGTCTTTCATTTCTTGAAATTTAAACGCGCAGCTACGGAGCTACACAGTCTAAAGAAATATTATGAAGTCAATGTATGTATGTGTGTGTTTGTGTGTGTGCGAGAGAGAGAAGTTTAATAAGAATATCACATAGTGAATTATTAAATGAAGTCGGCTGATGGTAATGATGATGGATGGTTGTGGGTCTTCTTCTTTTGCATGCATTTTGAGTTGAGCACAATAAAGAGGAAACCAGTTGGGAGAACATAATTCACATTCACTCCAGTTCAACCGAAGAAAGCGCACACAGCTCCTCTCCACTATACGAAATATACGATGGACGACGAGCTTGTCTTCTGCTTCTGTTGCTTCCTCCTTCTTCGTAGCTTTACAAATCTTGGAAATCATTTCATTTAAAGACGAACACACGCCTAGCCTCGCCTTTTATGCCTCTCATGCTTCACTTCAAATTGTGTTACTACGCAAGAAATGAGGTTTAGGAGCACAATGGATTTTTTAAATGCACCCCCAACTTAATGAAATATGACTTGCGAAGTTGCGAGTTAACTTAAGCGAAGAAATCTTTTTCAAGTACGTTTCTACCAAAACTACGTCAGTTAAAAAGACACATATCTAACTGCATTTTCAAGATTTTTGTATTTAAATGTCATAAAATTGAATACAAATTTATTCTTTCTTCCTTCTTCATTATAAACCACACTAATTATTTCTCTTGCTAATTATCTCCCCCTCGTTGTCTTCCGAGAAGGAGATTAGAAACTTAGAAACACACATATGACACTCCATTCTAAATAATGCATCATAAAATAACTTCCCATTTCCATTCCCAACTTACCTGACATGTAAATCTCCCACTTTCCATTTCACCTGAGTGGCCTCCATATTCCATTCCATTTCCAAACCCACACAGAAAACGAGATCTCCTTGTAATAAACCTTCGGCTGGTATTTTGCCAAAAGCCATTCCACTCACCATCCCGTATTTTTATTTACACAAAGTGTCATAACCTCCGAAACAGGGGGGAAAGGGAAAGGACGAAAGGAAAGGAGATGGTAATCTTCATAAGAAACGATTATCCAGGAGGGAAATGGCTGAGTCACTAATGAAGATATGGCCTTTCCCTTTGTTTCATTAAACTTGGCTGAGGCAGCAGCATCTCTCCAACATCATCAGCCCAAACTACCCAAACTACCAACGACCAACGAACGACGGCAACTTCAGAAGAAGCCTTCCGAAGAACGGAGGATGAACGAACGGTGGCCGGTGGTGGTGGTGGTGGTGGTGCATACCGCAGGGAGCACTTCATTAAAGAGTGAAAGCAAAGCTCCTCTCCTCTCTCTCACAAATTCCTCTGCTTTGTGTCTTTCGACGAAATTCCACTCTCGACTTTGTTGCTTTCAGCCACTTTGCATATTTGCCCAAAGGCCAGTCTCTCTTGGATTTTAAACATCCCTACACTCATCAAGCACACAATACTTCCTCCTTCCTTCCTTCCTTCTACTACATAAATTCCAAATATAAAATGAAACCTCTCTCTCTTTCTCTCCCCACCGGACCTCACTTCATTTTAATCCTAAACACTATATAGTCGCATATTCTATTCTACTATGCATAAATTCCTCAGCTAATTTCAATGCGCGAAATCTGCTAAAAGAAAGAAATGCCTTTCTGGTTTCTAACTCCCAGCCAAATTAAACCAAAGTAGAATATTCTATTCTGTAGATATTCTATTCTGATCAACCCAAATTTAATTATCTATACATAATGCTTAATAAATATATCCAGCTAGTGGAATCTACCTAAACATTCTAATGTATACTATACTATACAATGTATGTAATATTGTATACGTCACTTTCCCCAAGAGAAAGCACAGATACACACACACACACACACACACACACACACACACACACACAACAGAATAAGCCAGAGCTCAAAGCT
>JAQGAD010001395.1:0-20045 GCA_034696625.1 Isotomurus palustris | reverse complement strand
TGACTTAGGTGGTTACGCTGCGCTAGGAAGCATGGTTGCGCAGCGCTGCGTTACGCTGCGTTGCGCTGCGCTACGTTGCGCTGCGCTAACTTCAGTCCTCTGCTGCGCTGCGCTAACTTCCGCTGCGTGCTGCGCTAACTTCTTTTACATTTCCCGAAATTGTCTTAAATCTTAAAGCAGCAGAAGATTTGCCAGCATACCCGTCATGCACGCACAGACGCTACAAAAGTGAAGAGTCATTTTGTTTTTTCGAAACTTTTTTTATTCAGCATCTCCAAAGCTTGCTGAATTTCACCACAAAATGGAATAAAGGTGGAGTATCAACAGTGTGGGTGTTATATGGGGAAATATTTACATCTGCAGTGCACGACTACCCGGATGAAGTGTATAAGACAATGCTATTCTACACCAAAGAGTTTTACATTGGAACTCAAGTTTCCCGTGTGCTCTACTGTGAGCTTACACAAAGCCAAACCAAATTTACGTTTGTTAAGTTCTTTTTTCCTCTTTCTGGTAAAATTTGGTTGTGCTTTATTCTGTGTCTTCTTCTTGGAACATTTTACAATATTCTAAAAGAATTCACCAATTCTAGTTTTAAGTCAGTTTCTTCGGTTTGGTCATTCTTTCCCAGTTCATCTACGGTTTTGTATAAACTTATTGTTGATCAAGGTGGAAGGTCAAATTCGGCTGTCCTAATTCTCTACAGCTTTTGCGTTGTCTTGATTACCGGAATCTATAAAAATGATATAACTTTAGCTTTAATAGTTCCCACAAAAATAGATCCATTGTATGATATTGTTGAACTTGTTCGAGATCAGGGATACTCACTGACTTTACCAAGTAGAAGCACCCAAGGACGAGATAATTTGTCGGTTTTAAGCTACCCATTTCGCCGTTACTTCACAAAAAGGAAAGAACCACGGCTTTTTAACACCACAAGTTTTCTTATCCTCGAAAGTGATACTCCGGTTTCTACGATACTTTTGAATTCTAAAAATAAAAGCGGACTTTTAACGTATGTAAAGCGCAGAGAACTCGACATCATAAAGTATTTCCTCCATAAAGGGCAGAACGAATTCTTCTGTCAATGCCTTAAAAATCCGGTTGCTACGGAACAAATATTTGCCAAGTTTTCAAACTTTATGTGGCCACAAATGCTTAAGTTCATGGAGATGTTTAGAAATTTTGGACTGCTGAAGTTTTGGAAGGATTCCCAAGACTTTTCACAAGCTGTATTTTTTAATTCAGAAAGTAGAGGAAATGTTGCAACAAGCTTTTTTCCTGAAAGAAAAGATATCAAGCTTGAGGACATAGACAGTTTATTTTCTATCTGGGCCATTTCTCTTCTCCTGGCTCTCTTTTTATTTGTGCATGAAACTGGCGTAATTACCCGTCACAAACTTCGTAAAATATTCTGCGCAGTTTGGAGATCTCTAATTAGATCTATTTTGTATTTGAACAGAGCTCATTTGTTTAGAAATACACAAGTCCAAAGGTAGAATCTTTAAACATAATAGAATTACAATAATGCGCAAGTTTTTTATAATATAAACTAAGAATTAGCTAAACTTCAAATCCCGCAAAGTGTAAAGTATTAAGAAGTTAATTTGATTGTTAGATTGCAAATTTATCTGCAAAGATTGATAAGTATATTCAGAAATAGGAAACAAATAATAACACAAATTGAAGGTTTGATTAATGGTACATCACGGTAAATTGGAAATTGTACTGCTGCTAAGGGATTTATGCAAAGATGTCAAGGGCATCAAGCTTCTATTGAAAGTTATTTCAATTTATGTAAGTACGCCAGTCTTTAATATTAATGTTCCTGATTATGAAGGCAATTTTGTTCTTGTCATAAATTGAAATAAAGCTCAAGTGTTCGGTTGCGCAAGTAATTGAATCATATTTTAATCGCAGGTGTATCAATTAAATAAAAATATTAATTTTGTAGCTAAATTATCATAGGAACTTGTGTGGAAACATTTCATTTCTTACCTATTTGCATACTAATATCCTCCATTATTTTCACAATCAGCAAATACAAGTCAAATCAACAATTTTTTATAGGTATGTACATTAAAATAATCATAACTGTGATCCATATAATACGTAATATTTTTATCTAAGTCCTCAACACATGAGAGTTACTAGCATAGCTTTCTAAACTAAACAAATTAAAATGAAAGAAACATAAAATATGAAGTTTTTTTTATTTCAAATCCACAAAAAACTTCTCAAAACGTCCTTGAGTTACATAAGTCTGAATAATTATTACTCAGGATGAAACTTGCAGATTGAATACAACTCAAAAACGGAGGAAATCCGTTAGAAGATGATACTTCTAAACTTTATCCATTTCCACTTGATATTTTCAAGAACTTAGATTGAATTATACGATGTCGGACTTCACGTTTCTTTAATCCGTTTCCATTCTTAAGCAACTAATTTGTAATATATTTCAAAGCATAGAATTTGAGAATTTGCGTTACTTGATTGAGAGAAACTCAATCTTACAATTCCTTTGCGTAAGCCTGAATGGCTAGAATACATTAGACAGATTCCTCAGCTGATGCGTCTACCTGCGTAAGACATAATTTTTATATTAACTGGACTTTAAGCCACGATGCTAGTTTCTTTTAGATTATTTTTTACTTACACATCTTCCGTGGATACAACTTAGTTTTCCACGACAAGAACACACCCCCATTTCTTCGCACTCACTTCCTACCTTGTCAGGAGGGTCACAAATCCAATTCCCAAGCCTGCCAGTGATTCCACAACAAATTCCGCTTTGTGCTGTAAAAAAACAAATGTTGGATTATCTCCCATTAAACGGAATGCATCATGTCATTGGTCTTATTTACGTAATATTCATTACTGTTCAGATTCACAATGCTAAAAAAAACTAAGGTCTTAATTCTCACCTGAAATTTTTCCGGGCTTCATTGCAATTGCAACAAGAAGAAGAACAAATAAAACTGTGCTAGTTTTCATTTTGGAAGCTCTCACTCAATTCCGAAAATCAAGTTGCAAACTAAATTAGCTGACGAAGAGCAACTCTTTGTTAATCAAAGTTAAAGACAAGACTAAAATGTTCCAGAAGGAAAAGCAGCCGCATATCCAAAGTTTTTTTATGAGTGATAATGCTGATTCACCCAAGTTAGAATGCGAGTAAACTCCGACCTTGTTCATATTTTTGTTTACTCAACTTAAACACGCACGAAAACACTTGGCTTAATACAGACTTGAGTTCAACCTCATTCATCTCCTTTCAACATAATTTGTTATGAAGTCGAGAAATGTAAAATAATCTTACAAATCTGGAATTTTTTAGAAAACCAAATAAATACATACTATTCCATTGGAATTCACGAATAAATCTTTTCATAAATTTTAGTGAACCTAATTTTTAGTGTTGAGTTTTCGAAGATATTAATAATTATCTCAACAACATAGGAGTAAATAGAAGAGAGGATTTATATTACTAAACATGCAGTTGACGACAATACGATAGATTGTGTGAATAAATTAGTTCCATTAAGAGTGAAGCAATCTAAATTCAATATTGCAAGACTTAAGGTGTTTAACACAAAATGTTCTTAAGAAGCTGGCGAGGAATGGGGAAAACATACGCAGTAAAATGAACATGTAAGTGTCAACACATATTCTCATTCATGTTATCACTCAACACACTGCGCACTGCATAATACATTCAATCATACTGCAATGCAACGAGAAAAAATTCCATGTTTCATCTTGATAGGTTTGTTAAAGTTTCTGATTCCACAGTTACGACTTAACCTCTGACCCCTCCAGCATTCACATAATTCATTTACTGAACTCCATCACAAATGTTCAAGAACGTAGGGCGCTGATTTAGTTAAATGGTTGGGAGTATGAATTAATACTTTTGTAAAGCTTTTTGTGGACTGCATTATCCGGGCTTTAAGAAATTCTGTGTTACCTTGCCTTGCCAGCTATGATATTCATGGACATCTCTCTTAACTTTTCCAATGTTTATTATATAAATACAAAAGCTTACATGGACAATTTAATACTAATTGGCGATAATTGTCAGAAGGAACCAAACTAATTTGCTGCGTTCAAAAACAAAGCAATCAATTGAATCTTTTAAACGGCACTATTTGTATAAGTCTTAATTAAGTCGTCATTTATCAGTATGAGAAGAATAAAGAAACAAACAGTTGCATTCCACTTTGGGAGTTCGTCGACAAGCTAGACATAATCACCAAGGATCATAATTTCCTCAAAATACCAAGCACTTCCACTTCATTGATTGAAAATGCTAACACAGAAATCCATCAAAGCTTTTGGGGAATTTGTAAATTTAAATTCCCGATTGTGCTTCACCTCATTAAGTTTCAACAAAGCAAAGGAAAGATTAGAACCATGTAAATCAAAATGGAAGTCAATTGCACACGGGATCAATATTTTAGTGCTACTTTGTTACACGGGATTCAACACTGTGTGTCTTCTTAATGAGTTGAAGAAAGAATTAAAAATTCCCTTTGACATACTTTGGCTAAGTCTTTACTCCGTCGGTCATTTATATGGAGCGCTGAATCATATTGAAGCCTGGGCACATCAAAAGAGCCTCATCTACTTCTTCAATGTTGCCCCCACATTTTCAAAATATTTGTCAAAGGGTAAGTTAGCAAGTTTTATAACTTTGATTTTGAAAACATTAAAACACCGAGAATTTTTGCAGTAGGAGGACGCTCATTTTCCTTAGCGGAGTTGTGATCTCCAGACTTCATGTTCATAATTATCACATATTACAAATTCCTGGCTACAACAGTTCCTTTCATGGTTATCGCAATGTTCTTGGTCAACCCAAAAGCAAAACAATTTGTTAATCATTTCGTTTATCCACCTGGAGAAGCTATGCACCCACAATACGAGTTATTTATCTTGTTTGAAGTGTACAGCATGGCTTGTTTAATGTTCAGCAACTTACTGGATATTTTGGGAATGCTCACCGTCTTCATATTCTTCACAGGATGGATTATCAAGAAAATTCTGTAAGAAAAACCAGTTTGGCGGCCTCCTTTAAAAACAACTGCTTATAATTTACTTGTTTTTTATAGCGACAAAAACAGATTGATTTCTGCGCCCGTAAGACGCCTCAGTTTTTACGTGATGCTTTACATTTTCTCAAGAATCTATGCAGACTCTATTAAATCGGCACTGCCTGTTTTCTTTATAGTTTTTGGATTAATTTGGATGATGGGCGTTGTGGGTGCTTTACGACTATTTCAGGTAGTAGCTGCTGTTGACTACTCTACGCTACTCACACTTACATTCTCTGGAGCAGTTTTAATTCTACAGACCATTCATTTTCTGGGAATATTCCGTGTTCAGGAAAGATGGTATTGATAGATTTGCAGAAAGCATGTGCTGAAATGCACGTTTCCACCCAACGCAAATTTTTTATAAGAAAGGCAAGGACTTTAATGCTTATGGGAATTACCGCTGGGCCAATCAGAATCATTAAGCACAACGCAATTTACTTGTATTTTGGATCGATGATCAATTGTATCGTTACTTTTCTTGTGGCCTATCCTCAACTTGGGTATTAAAGGAATTTATTCCTGTGCATTACACATAGCGGCGGTAGTAAAGGATATTGGTTTTACTTAACTTAATGCACAGGAGCCTCAAAACAAGATTTTGTTTTTAATAAATCAACAAAAATTTCATAAGCTTTTTCTTTCCGCGTTAACAATTTTTCGGACTTCTATTGTAAATTTATAAAACAATCAAATTAGTTTCGAATTATCTCTTGTTACACTTCCAACTACTGACAATTCCAGAATTATTTTATTCGTGTAACATGATCAATCGATAAAGAATTCCAATTCTTTAGCACAGACTGAATCGGGACGTGAACTCACGGCAAGAAAACAGACAATACATCCATCCGTTTTGCAATTCCTGTACATGGGAAGTAAACTACAAACTACGTAATTGCATAATTGCATGATTGAATAATAGGATAATTTCACAAAATTGACAACCTGAGCTTTGTAAACTAAAGCTTACGGCAACACATTCCTGGGCAAAGTTACAAAAACAAAACATTTTGCACTCAGTAACGAAGTGATTTAGACGTCTGCATCATAGCAGCATTAAAAAATGCTGACTCAAAAATCAATAATAGCTTTTGGAAACTGTATAAAATTGAGTTTTCGTTTTTGTTACACCTCCTTGCAATTCAACGAACAGAAGGAAAGACTAGACGTTTCCAGAACAAGATGGAAATTGTTTATTCGTGCTCTAAACATTCCTTTTCTTCTCGGCTACTCAACATTTAATTCGAAGTGTCTACTTCATGAGTTGAAGAAGGATATTCCCGATCCGTCAAATGTATTTTGGCTGAGTCTTTTCTGCATAGGCCATTTTTGGGCTGCGGTGAATCACATGGAAGCTTGGGTGCATCAAGAGAGTCTTAGCTACTTCTTCAACGTTGCAACCGAGTTTTCAAAATTTCTATCGAAAGGTAAAGTATATCTGCTGCGATATGCAAAGATGTGATTTAAAAGAAGGAGCAGAGCTATTTAAATTTTAAATTTTATTTTTAGAAAGAGGGCGAGCTTTCACTAAAACCCCTTGGAAATCTTTAGATCTTATGTTTCTTATTTTCAAATACTACGAATGTCTGTGCATTTTAATTCCCATAATGGTCACTGCATTGTTTCTAATCAACCCAGGATCCGCCCAATTCGTTTATAGCTTCTTTTTCCCACATGGGAATGTTCTCCATCCGCAATATGAACTGTTTTTCTTGTTTGAATTATACGCCAACGGTTCTGTTATGTTCAACAACATGTTTGATGTTCTGGGTCTCTTGACTGTATTCCTATTCTTCGGTGGATGGATTGTGAATAGAATTCTGTAAGATATATTTAAGCTCATTTTACTCCCATTATTTACTAACTAAATAAGAATTCTTTGTTGTAGGGATTCCAAAAAAGTAATGCCTTTGCCTAAGAAACGTCTACGTTTTTACTTGATGCTTTACATTTTTTCAAGAATTCATGCGGACTCGATGGAAATGACACTTCCAGTTTTCTTTATGGTTTTTGGAATTATTTGGATGATGGGTGTTGTGGGAGTTTTGCGACTTTTTACTGTCGTCAATTTTGTCGACTACTTAGTGCTTGCTATACTCGCAGTGTCTGGAGGACTTTTAATTCTGAACATTATCCATTTCGCTGGAAATATTTCATGTTCAGGAAAACGGATATTAGTGGACGTAAAAAACTCTGTTTGCACCGAACTGGGAAATTCCAGCCAGCGTAAATTTTTTATGAGAAAGGCTAGGAGCCTTCTCCTAGTTGGGATAAGTGCTGGACCAATTAGGATAATTAAACACAACGCAATTTATTTGTATTTTGGATCGATCATTAATTGCATTGTAACATTTCTTGTGGCGTACCCGCAATTTGGATCTTAAACTCCAGATTTAGTTTACAATGCAGATTTCTGAAGTTATCAATTAGTTACAACTGCTTAGTTAGTAATTAAATTTGATGACTAGGCTTTCTCGGTGTTAGATGTTGAATTTTGACGCAAGTAATTTGGTTGGTGTTTCATTGGTCTGCAATTTAATTTCTTGATTTTTATATAAAACTGGGTTTTTAAATTGGATAAGGATTCAATGTTGCAATAAACTACGAAAGAGTAACTGACAACAAACCCACACTTATATTGCAATTATTTGTTTGATTACGATAGAGACAGAAGTGAAAATAGAATAAGTGCAAACAAAAGAGGAATTCTTGTGGCTTACCATAAATATCAAAAATTGTGACCATGATCGTCGCTATTTCAAAAAGTATTTTGCTGTCAACATTCAATTAAAATCATGTCACCATAAATATCGATTGAGTCACCATTATTATCTCATGCAATAAACATACAAAGAAACATATGCGAGCGTAAAGATCTAAGTTTCCAGGTAATTTAACTCAAAAACTGTGTTACCTGGGCTTAATGTTCAAGACATTGACATTGATTTGATATCTAAACATAATTATCTTCTCAAGATTGGACATCAAATATTGAAAATTAAACAATTTCTTTATCATGTCAGGCTTGATTACATTCTCAACTTGTGATTTGCAATAAAATAGTCGCTCAGGGGGGAAAAGTTTTCTAGTAATCCCTAAACCACTTAACTCAATCAACAAATTAACTCTTTTATCGCCAAATTGCCCAAATTATTGTTATACAAGGCAACTGATTCATAAAGAAAACAAATCCACTAATTCAATCGATGACGGTCACATTGAAATTACCAAGGCAGGGTACACTACCCACAGTTTTAATTAGTGCTGGATGTAATTGATAAATCATTTGTCTGTGCTGCCAACCTCATTTTCGTTATTTCCACTAGGAAACCGTTTAGTGCAGCACTGCAGCCCTTAACGGAATCTAAGCTTGCTGCATGTACACCAGCTAACAATTAACTAAAACCAGGTGGTAATTGAGCATCGCAAACAAATTGGTTTTATATTTAGCAACCACAGTCTTCCTGTGGCATTCAGGAGAAGTCAGGTACAAATGCACATGTTCTTTGCACAAAGTGCCTGTAAGCTTTTTAGTATACAAATTCAAAATGCTAACAGAAAAATCTATCCAGGCATTCGAAAAGTGTATAAACTTGAGCTTCCATTTGTGCTTAACGAGTTTAGAGTTCGACAAAGCAAAAGAGAAAGTTGAGATCTCCAAATCAAAGTGGAAGTTTAGTGCCCGTGCACTTAATGTTCTGTTACTGTCATGCTACTCATTTGTCAACACATTGTATCTCATAAATGAGCTTCAGAAAGAATTCACAAATCCTTCAAATGTGTTTTGGCTGAGTCTGTACGCATTAGGACATTTATATGGAGCAATAAATCATCTGGAAGCCTGGTCACATCAAGAATCCCTCAGCTTTTTCTTCAATGTTGCATCTGCTTTTTCAAAATTTCTATCGAAAGGTACTTTCTCCATAATAAAATTGAATTCTTTCCGAAATGTTTAAGACATTAAATTCCTTATTTAGTGGGTGGTCAAGCATTCCGGTTGGAATCTGAAGGATCTGTGGATTTTATGTTCATCATTATCGTCTACTACAAGTGCATGGCAATCGGAGTATCCTTTATGATAATTGCACTCTTTGTTGTTAACTCAAAGTCCGTCCAATTCATTTATCACGTAATCTATCCACCTGGAGATGTCATCCATCCACAATTCGAGATATTTCTAATTTTTGAACTGTACTGCAAAGCATCGGTTATGTTCGTAAACTTGTTTGAAATTCTGGGAATCCTAACAATCTTCATATTTTTGGCTGGGTGGATTATACAAAGAATTTTGTGAGTGAAGTCAATAACAAATAATTGTTTGATACATTTTCGAGGCTACTTGAATTATTTTTTATTGTTAGAGATACAAACAAACTTATATCATCGCCAATGAGGCGCCTCCATTTCTACGTGATGCTTTGCCTATTTTCTAAAATACACGCGGATTCGATGAGAACAGCTTTGCCCGTATTTTTTACGGTTTTCGGTGTCATGTGGATGATGGGCGTCGTTGGAACATTACGGCTATTTCACGTAGTCAATGCTGTGGATTATATTTCCCTAGTTGCACTTGCAATTTGTGGGGTAACTCTAATTCTGCCAACCATTCATTTCGCCGGAAATATTCCCTGCATAGGAAAATTCGCATTAATCGATTTCAAGAAAACGAGCTGTGCTGAGTTTCGTGTTCCCAGTCAGCGTAAATTTTACATGAGAAAGGCAAAGGCGCTGATGCTTTTTGGGATAAGTGCCGGACCAATTAGAGTGATTAAGCACAACGCAATTTATTTGTATTTTGGATCGATGATTAATTGCATCGTTACTGTTCTTGTGGCTCATCCTCAGCTTGGTTCGTAACTCCAAACAGTTATTACTAGGAAAACGACTTCAACAATTTCGAAATCATTTACAAACTGGTTGTATAATTATTACCGAATTTTCTATTAGTATATAATCAAATTTTGATTGTGCCTGATGTTATTTGTAATATGTGAATGGTTTCATAGAATTCTGTTAGAATTGGAAAACCTTGTTGGGTTTGTTTGATGTAGAAAACTAATCAAAATTGATATTGTAATTTGTGTTGATTCATTCAAATTCTTGTTGCGTATAAACCAATGAGGCTGATATGGCACATTGAGGTTTCCAGCCATCATCCAGTAGTGGTCTCCTGGATAATCTATTTTACCTTACCATTTTATTTTGAAATAAATAATTTAAAAAATATTATTTTCTGTAAGTGAAATTATTACCTCCGGAAATGCATTCTATTTCCGATTTAGACATCTCTGAATAAAAGATAAAAATGATTCTAGGACAGCCGTTACATAATAAAATCCAACAAATATCGTAATCCTTTTTACTTGCCTTCAGATCGTTCATCTGACCAGCTCACAATAAGATAAATGCCGTTTTGCAGTTATTAAATCAATATTTAGACTTTAGAGTAGTATGAAGTATACAGCAAAAATGTTTTCACATAGTATTAGAATTTGGTCACACAATTGCTATATAAGACGAATGAAATAGCAACCTGCATTCAACATTCACACGAAAAGAATTTTGTATTCACAGCTTTAAAAAAGGAACGTACATGCCCATATTATCGATGTCAGCTTACAGTTTCGTCAAAACCGTCTCGACGACAGAAATAAATGTAACATAATTTTCTGAGGTGGATATTAATGCACAAGCTTGTATGAAACTACTAAACATTTCAATTAAACAGCAAACTCATACAAAATTAATTTTCAGACTGCCATGAGAATTAACCCAAAACTCAACTGGCTTCTTGTACACCTGAAGGATAACTATACTAAATTAAATTGAAACCACGATGAAATAATATCCCGCCGACCCTTCTTTCTACATAAATATTGAAATGAAATGTCTTCGACTGGTAGCACCAAAACCATTAAAAGGCACTATGTCAAGTTTAAACTCTCCAATTCACTGTTAAAGGAACCACACAAATTTGAATGTGTACTTTACACACTTCAGTGTGAGTGATCGAATTCTACTTCAAGACTACCTGTCTGTTGAAAGTTTAGTGTGCCTCCCATTCTCATGTCAAACTTTCAGAAAACAATATTTTTCTCGTACATTACAGAATTTTTATTTCATTTTTGGTCTCGTGGACAACATGACAAATTGAGTACTTCAAATTTTTTGGAGTTTGATCGAGTTTGGTTCTTCATAATATATGTTTGACGTTAGAACTCTTGTTGAATTACTAAACTAAAACTGTGTTCTCATCCAAGGAGAGGCTTCCCATAAAACAATGTTTGTCCTTATCTACGTAATCCAATATTAAATTTGCATTTAAAAAAATCTCAATCAATGCATCTCTTTAAGCCAATAGTTGTACTATATTTTAGTATTATTTTCAATGGCCACGCCTTTGGAATACTCTTTGATTATTTTTCTGTTGAGCTGAATTCAATCTTTAAAAATATTTTGCCAATATGTCAAGTTAAACTAATCTACATTTCAATGGATTCACAAAACCTACAAGCACAGACTATTCCTTTGGAGATAATTAAACTGCAATCAATCGCGCCATACAAGTTTGATATAAGTTCGTCAAACATATTTCATTTTAATCCATTACCAGCTAATCGAAGTATTTGTCGATTCCATTTGTATTACTTAAAAACCAACAAGACAAAAGATCTTGATTACACGGAAGAAACGAATCCAGCTGCTTTAGCATATTCGTTCCACGTGTCTGAAGTAACATTTTTCCGCGGTAAACACAACAATAGACACAAATTCCATAGACATAAACACCATTTAATTATAGCGAGCATTCCCTTGTCTGATTCGAATTGTTCCTTGACGGAGATGATATTTCAAGACAAGATATTTTTCCGTCGATCATACGCCTTTGATAGATTTCAGCGCTTTTCAGTTTTGGGATTTGCGCCTAATTTTGTTATACTATGGAATGTGGTATTCTGCGAAAAGAATAAATATGATGGGCCAGACGACAAAATGTACGTAGAAACATTCAAGAAAGAACTGGTTTTAAGCAGTTGGAATAAAACTCCTTGGATGGAATTAATGGAGTCGGTTTTTCATTCTCAAAATACACAGCGAACATGGAAAGTCTCCGAGAAGGTATTAAACAAATACAGAATTTGTTGGCCAACAGAGCTCAACACAAATCCATTTACATCAGAGCATCCAATGCAAGTTATAGGAGAAGAACTTATTCGTAAAAGTAATGACACTTTAGTGAAGAGCCAAGAAAGCCACATGAAGTTTAGAGGCGGCATGCACATTGAAACGAATTTAGTAACGTATGACACCGATACAATTACAGTTTGGGAAACTACGAGATTTCTAACTTGCTACGAGGAACCTAAAGTGTCCTTTTACATGTACATATCGCCTTTTGATCTAATGACGTGGATAATGACATTTCTATCTACAGGATACGTCTGCTTTGTTATGAAGAGACTATTAGGCAATTTGGGGCCAGACTTGAACAAAATTTCCTTTTCTCCTTGGTTATTCATAATAGGAACTTTAATCGAAGAACCTCACGGTGCTCCTACAATGTTATGGAAAATGAAAGCGTTTAAGCTGTTAATTGTCCCGTGGCTATTCATGTCAATGATCTTGTCAAACATCTACAATAGTTTGTTAATCGCTCAAGTTAACTCACCATTAAAGCGAGATGGAGTTGAGAACATCACTCAGGTTTTTTGTCCTCTTCCAAAATCAATATCAGAGTGTAAGGAATGCGACAACGCGCTTAAGAAGAAAGCAAACATAGCAGACAAGCTTCATAAGCTGTGGTTCACTTCCAAATACCACGCTGGATATACAGACCAGCAGGATCATTTGGAATACCTTCAAATGCAAAATGAACATTTGAAATCTTCCGATGCGAAAGGATGCTTTGCTATTTTGCTGCATCCTCTTTCAAACAACACTGTCGGAATGTTGGGCAGGGCTTGGTGGAACTCAGGTATTCGAGTAAAGGTAGAAGAAACCTCTGACTACCTGAGTGAATACAAGTTCCACGTGACTACAGGAGTCATGTCCCCACTCAACAGACACTTTCCGATTTTAGACGATGTGAACAAAAGTTCACTTGTATCGCACGACCTTTGGGCTTACTTAGTCAACAACTCGCATGTTCATGTTGGAAAAACGGCTGTTGAGTGGGAGATTTCGAAATGTAGAAAATCAGTTCTGTTAGGTCAAACTTCAGAGCTGAAGGTGGAAAAGGAATATTTGCAAACTGCTTACGGAACGAGTAAGCGATTTTATATTATTGACAATTGGTTATCACACGTACAATTAGGGTGGTCATTTGAATCCGGTGGGATGACAAAAGTGCCATTATATTTCAGACTTATTTACGAGTCGGGAATTTATTTAGCTGTTAAGAAAATCAAATTGTACAGGGAAGTTTTAAGCCGACAGATTGGAACGAAATTAATCTTACGAGAGAACAGGGAAAAGGAAGGAAACCCCGCGTTAAATTTAAGTGGATCTATTCAGACTGTATTTTTCTTGTGGGGAATTCTTTTATCTTGTGCTGGTTGCATATTTCTTGCCGAGTTTGCTTTTATTGTGAAACTAGTAGTGTGATTTCTCAGTTCATACACAGATGGTGAAACCAAGGTAATTAATTCTTAATTCAATTTACGCACACTATTTAAAGTTGGTTGTGAAATCCGATTTTGTATAATTTTGTTATTTACATTCAATCAACTATTCTGCGTTCTATGTGGTTGAATTCTTGAAGTAAAAGGAGTTAGAATCTTAGTGGGCACGCATTGTCTCGATTTTTTAAAACTATTCTGAACACAGTCACGTCAGTCACTTTTCCCGTGGCTACAGGTTTCCAGTCCCTCATTTGTCCATTTTTTGTATCATCAAGCCTATTCCCCTCACGGTAAATTTTAGTAATGTATTCTCAAGCAAGGTATCCTGAACCTTGCACATTAGCAGTGATCCGTGATGATAACGAAATTAATAATTAATAATCGTTAATAATTGAATGGCTGGTTGATTAGCGTTATTAATCATACTCGCTGCTGGTCATAATTCTATTCCATAAATAATTTTAGTTAATGTAATAATGAAACAAAACAAAACTGTTTTCTCGAAAGTGTGCATGTTTTGATTACAGGTTAACATAAACAAAAACATTCATTACAATGGCAGCAATTAGAAACACAATTTCTCTTACAACCTCGAGAAGCTAGTGTGTATGTGCTATCAGCTTGCATTCTAAAAAAGCTTAAAAAATTTTCTCCTTCACGTCTGCCCGTGATCATTATTAAGTGAAGATATTTTGAAACGCTTCTTCGGTCGTCTCAGTGAAACAATCTTGCATTTTCAAAATGAATCTTCTATTTGGTAAGCTCTATAATTTCATTTGTACATTTAAAATAACTGAGATTTTGTTATACTTTCACGAAGGCGCATGAATTCATAAGTTGTAAAATCACATTTTGAATTTTTCAGTTTCCATTGCAATCATGACAACGTACATCCTCTCATACTCTTCTGGAATAGACAGAGAAATTGAATTCTTTTTATGTCATTGTGGAGTCCCAAGAGTAAATCGTTCTGCCTTTCCAGATTACACACAGGAATGCTTCAAGCTTGCTACACCTTCGAAATATTGGTACGAATGTACACTGATGAACGGATGGTATGAAGGAATACAATGTCGCATGTATGGCAAAGAGGAGTACGAAAAATTCGACAACTGTTGTAGAAAGAAACAAGCTCGCCTCAGATGTTATTTTGAATCTTAATAATAAATAAAGCAGAACGTGTGTTGTGTTTAGCTTACAGTGGAGTATCATTCTTCTTTGATTAAGAAATAAAACCTGTTTCGAAGTTTGAGGAAGGTAAATCCTTACTTGATGGGAATAGCAAAACACAACAATTAACTCTAAACTTAAAACACCAGTGCAGTTTATTGAACAATTACAAACTAAATTGCCTGCAGCTACCTTATTTCCGTGTTTATTCAGAATTAAATTGACACCTACTAGGAAGTTGACTTTTATGTTAGTGTACTGTTGTGAATACATTAATCCGAATGTATTGATATTGGCACTCTACAATAAACGCGTACTGTTATGCAAGTGGAGTCATACTGTGAAGCTCATAAGCTTTACAATATAAACAATTTGTGGTGCATCGTAAATCACATTTGCACCTTTTCATGTTCAGAGCAATCAAGCAATAGCAATGTACACTGTCGTTTCCCTTTCGAGAAATCCAAAATCAGACAACAGCGGAAGAGCGAACAGAACCTCAGTTTCATCATCTGATTAATAACATATGAAATCCTTAATTGCTGAAACTGTGCAACTGTATTTAATTTGGCGTTGTCACGGAAGCTTGAGTAGCCTTACTGTGCACAAGTGATTTTATTTGCACTAGATATAAATTTAGGGCAAACCATGCTTTCATCCGCTTTCCGATTTTAGTCGTTTCTGAGACCTGGTCTAAAGCTGCTATTCTTCTTGGGTGTTCGATGGATGAAGAAAATGCAGACCCACCTGAACTTACATCAGAAGAAAAGGAATTTAATTCTCGAGCAATATTTAAAGTAGCTCCAGTTCTTGTGGTGGCATCCCTGATATTCATGGGAACAACAGGAGTTGCTTTCTTCTCAGGAACAATCTCCTTATCTGGTAGTCTAGTTTAAAGAGAATAACGTGTTTAGCATGAGCACTAATATTTAATTAATCTTTGCAGGAGGAACAAAAGTGGAAGCTCTCGAGAGTTTCAGTGGAAAATTGGAGTTCACGAGTAAATTTCTGACTCTTGGAGTTCTTTGGCTTCTTCTGTGTATCTTCATGGTCATTATGCGTAGGCTGTTTGTGGGCGCAATAAATCCACTAGCAACGAAAAGCCGAGAGATGTATCTAAAACGATTTGCTAATATCTTGCAAAATTCTCTAGAGCAATTCGTCATATCGAGTTTCGCTCAGATTGCTTTGATTAACCATATTCCTGGCTCTGTTGTCTTCTTTGTCATTCCGTGGGTAAACTTTCTTTTCTTTATTGGACGTGTCTCATTTACAATTGGATACCCAAACTATCGGGGTTTCGGAATGCTAATGACTCTGCTACCAAACATTGTCATGGTTGCTTTTGCATCATTTAAATGGATAAAATTTGCCTTCTTTTCATAGATTGTATGCATCCCATCCCAAGGACTAATTATTATATCAGGCTTTTAGTAATAAATTGTATTAAAATGCGAACATATATTTAAGTAAACGGGAATGGTAAATTTTTCTAGTGATTGGTGTAATACTAACAACTAACCCTGCAAATATTTTTTTGTTCAATGGCAACCGGTATATTCTGTTAAATGAAATTTATAACAAACAATATGTCAATTGAAGGACGGTCTCTTTTAACCAGCAGTAATTAAATACAATATTTCATCTGGTATGGCGAAATAAATAGGAATACCTTAAAAAGCCGCAACGGAACGAAACTGCAAACTCTGAGTAAATTAGACAATGCGGTAGTCACATAAGTCTGTGGAAAAACAATCCTCTTGAAATACGTTAAACTCCTTACTTCCTTCTGTAGAGTTTTATTTATCCTCAAGGAATTAATCATTGCTAAAGAATCTATTATTTACAGTTTTTTCTTCAAGCATTAACTCAAGGTCACTAATAGGTCACATTAAACAGCATTTTTGGAAACTTTAAAACAAACTAAAACCGGCTGAGGGAAGTCCCAGATATTTTGGAAGTTTCTAGTATTCAAAACACTGTTGTTCAATATTCTCTCTATGTCAACAATAAATATTTAGATGAATATCAAATTATTAGTGTCAAACTTGCTAGTAAATATAACGTCAGGCTTAAACATATTTCAGCCAAGTGTACCGAATGGGAAACTTATTTTTAATTACATTTATTAAGTAAACTAATCATAACACTTCAGGACTTTAATATCCTCTTTTCAACAAGCCACAAATTGTCTTTGTATTTTTACATTCATCATACGCTATTAAATATTTCCTTTAGTGCGGTTAATGCGGCTACAATTAAGTGTCTACTTGTTTATTACCATGAATAGTTGTTATGATATCAATCATCATCAATATAATATAAATCGTATAAAATAAAAATTTCAAGATATTCTTCCAAATCAGTTTGTCACTCCCAGTTTATTCTTAGGCCGTTTGTAGTAAAGTTCTCAGTACCGTGGTTATATAATGAAGAATTTTGCAATGAAGATTACGTTTTTAACTGTACAAGTCATCTTTATTCTATTTCTGGAAGCACAAGGAGAGGCAACTGATAAATTTGCGCATTATGCAGCAACGGGCAGTAGGAATTATCGGATGAAAAAATCTAGCCAATCCGACCCGCACAAAAACATCATTATACAAATCAGTAAGCTAATTTTATTCAGCTTCTAATTTTTCTTGAGTATTAAAATTGTTCTTACATTATCGGACATCTTTTATCCAGATAACATGTTGGACACATTGATTCACAGAGGTCAGTCCTATCTGCAGTGGGGAAAGTTTGCCAAACCACCAGCTAGTGTGATTAAAGGCAGAGCCAAAGAATCAATTTTATTTGAAAACAACTCGTAAGTAAATGCAACTGGAGATAACAAAAATTAATAAAACATTAAATGCACATTAAAAAACTACAATTTAATATAATAAGGGGCGGTATAAATGGAACTGGTGGGATATTGACTTACAATATTGGAACAGAGGATGAGCATGCAAGAATTGCTATTGTGTTTTCTCTCACACACGGATACCCTATTGCTTCAAACTGGTTTGGAATTGAGTTTATCTCACCTTCGCAATCAGTTGATAACGATCTGTACACGCAGATTGCCTACAACCTCATTTGGTCACAAGAAGAAAAACAAAAAAGCTATGCATATATGAGTCTGAAATATTTATCTAAAACATAAGTTAAGATGAATCCATTTTAATCGCATCTAATCAGGATTATGAGCGCAAACCAGTGAAAGTGACATTCAAAGATTATGTCGTTAAAGCTACGATGAGTAACCGTGGATTATCATTTATCAAAGTAGAATTAATGAAGCAGACTCGATCTGGAGGACAAACAAAAGTGACAACTTTCTTTTCAAACTAAAATGATTACTAACACAGTAAATTGGGAACTGAACTGAATGAGAACTTGAATTAGTGGTATTGCTTTGAACTATTCTCGTTGTTTATTCATCATCCTAACATCACTTCGTGATTAATAATTCTATCCAGCTTTTCTGTAAACCATGTGTAAGTAAATGTGTGCCAAACTTAGAACCAACAAATCTCTCCGATTACGTATCAAAATGATTGCACAAATAAACACTTCAAATGATGTCAAAACAATCATAATAAGTGATTAATAATTAAAGCTCGCAAATTAAGAGATTTTCATCATCATCATCATTTATCATGCATGTCATCATGTTTGTTAGGCGAATACAGGGGTCATTGAATTTATTTCTAAATTACTTTCTACCATAAACGCTTGATTCTTTGATTCACCCTAAAGTTCAAACAGTAGAATTCTATGAATTGTAAACATTTGCACTAGACATTGGAACATTCATTAAGCTTGGGACTTGAGATTGATATAAAAGGGAACTTTTTAGCCCAGTCAATTTGGGCTTATAAGATTAGTTTGATGTCTGTCTGTCTATCTGTCTGTGCGTTGTGCGGACGATAACTCAAGAACCGTTCAACTAATCCGGCTGAAATTTTGTACACACACACCTCGGGTAAATACAAAGGTCGTATCAAATTTTAGAGGCAATCGGTTAAGCCAGTATCCGGTGGGGGTCTAAACCGTGTGACCCGATATGGTCAATCGCTTTCAATTAACCGATTTTGATAGTTTTATCAAATAATTTAATCTGTACTCTGTACTGTATTCAATCTAAAATATTGGGATAAATTAAATATTGGTCCCAATCGGGATTTTAGGAGACCGGTGGGGGTCAATTGTGTACAACCCGATCGATTCCTTTGCTTCTAAGTGGGCGATAAATATAGTGATTTTCAAAACTTATTAATTAAAGTTTAGTCTAATTAATTTACCAATTGGATAGAGTGGTTCAAATGTACCTGACTATAGAAGTTTTTTCGCTTCTGATTAGCTGGTTAGAAATATAACACAGATTGGAATGAATTTTTGAGATTATTGTGAAAAAGAATTGGCTGGGCTGTAGAGACTGCTTGGCATGAAATTTTTAAAACACCATTACAATTGCAATTAAATTGACAGCCTAAGTAATAACTCGACTTTCTCCAATGAAGTCTCACGTGTATTTGGTTTTCTTCATAATCTGCCTGCTTGTGAAGTTGGGTGGAAAATTCACAAAAGGTAAGATTATCAAGTACAAATATTAGTTCGGAAATTCTTTACCTCTTATAAAAACTGTTTTCAGGAGATTCTTAGGTGTGTCCCGTGAAATGCCTAATAAACTTTGTTTGTTGGAAAGGTGCCTACATAAGAATTAACGGGTAGGACTCTCACGTTTCCTCCTATGACCAGCTTGTGAAGGAAATCTGTGGAACTAGTTTCCGAATGAGTCCTAACACAATTCTTGGTGCAGGAAGCGTTCTCTCAGAACCTTCTGCACCGCACCAGGTCCTTTAAATACTAATAGATGAGATGAAGAGGAAAGTAAATGATGAATAAATAGGATGGTCACACAGAGATTTAAGAAGAATAGGAGTAGATATTTAGGAGTTGAGATTTAAGTATCTGAGGGGCAAGTTGAGACGCTTGCAATAAGGAAAGAAACTAAGCTAACCATAGGCTAATACTTCGTGGCACAAGTCTCTCGAGAAGTAGAAAGAATTCACTAAAGATATAAGAAAAGAAACCAAAGAGGAATAAGAACAAACTAACCCCGATGGCTTGGGTTTCGAGGTCTTTTATAACCTCTGTCTCTACTCAA
>JAQGAD010001394.1:0-20059 GCA_034696625.1 Isotomurus palustris | reverse complement strand
ATCGGGAGAAGGCCTTTGGTATTGAGCGCAACGGATTTAGGGACTTTCTGCGAGTCATACCGAACCCGGACCTTTCAGTGTGTGCTTTCTTTCAAAACGTGGGCAACAGTGTCAACAGTCAACTGTGAAATGTCTGATTTTTTACGCATCCGTGTATTTGGCTTTGATTACTCCCTAATGAATAACTTAATGCACCCCACAAGGCTTTTTAAGTTCAACGGAACGTGGGGCAAATAACGAGACCTCATGCTCGGTAAATGACCGATCCACAGCGCGGTGTGCTAGTTTCATGTACAAAAATATGAAGACATGACCACACGTGTAAATAATTTGGGCTATTTTGGATGCGAATCTTTAAGATGAATTTCTCCTTTGAACAGGTCCTGTCTGGATCTCGAGTCTCATTAAATCCTCATGAGGCTAATGAAGATGTGGGCTCTCAATTGCCATCACTCTTATCGCTGGGAGGAGGGTCTCCCGTGCTGTCCAATGAAGTGACCAAGTGGAACAGCGTGTATCCCTTGCTATTCGCCAGTCTTCATCCCCTTCTCGCTTCCGTCTTCTACGCCTACCGATACAAACGGCTGAGACAGGAGATCCTGAGGGTCATCTGCGACTCCCTCTCAATCTGCGTCAGACAAGACCAACGAACAACTTCTGCTTCATGTACAACGACAACTTCACGCGGTGGCAATGGGGGACTCAGCCACAGCAGTACTTGTGGAGGAAGTCCGTGCATTAGACAAGCCATTGCAATTCCTGAGGGAGACTTTGTCGCTTCCGGAGCTGCCCAGCCTTCAGAGGCCAATGCCATTCAATCCTGCAGTACAAATAGAGTTGGAGGTGAAAGAGACGTACCTCAAATAATCATTTCATCAGGGGACTCCCTGACTGCTCCGAAATCGGTTTCTGTGCCCGAGTCCCCTAAAACTGGCTCTAAGCATTCCAGCATTTCCATTCGAGTCGACTCTGTGGACGACGAGACTCCCCAAGATCTCATGTGTCTTCCTTGTGAGTCTCGAGGAGAAAGTCATTTGGGTCTGAGGCGAGTGGAGACTGCGATTCCAGGCGAAGGATCCAGTGAGGGCATCGTTCGCATGGAAAGGTCGGTAGGAACCTTCGTTAACTGTTTGACTGTCTGGATGAACTCGTATTCCAGGCGATGGCTGCAACACAGGGAGTCCGTTACCAGCACTGCGTCCTTCATCACACTCCTCTCATCCAAGTACCACAACAAGGCTCACCCCGTCGCCAATGTTTAATAGCTTTCCCACACCGCCACATCTACTTAACAGATTATATATGAGCTTATCAGTAGCATAATGGTGACTACTCCTTTTATATTTTACTGTCTTTATCTCAACCACAGACCTTTTGTCTCTGATTTTTATTTATTGTTCGTGTACCGTCTACTTTTAAGATCTATTGTTGTCAGTTCTGTGTCACGTCTCAAATAACTGTTTGACTATTGCTGAGCTTGTGTGAACACACATCACTATGAATTATGACTGAAAACAGGAAATCAGAAGGAATATATAGTTGTACGCACATTAGAACATTAAGGAGAATTTTATTCCTGAGGATGTACAGACTCTGTACTGTCAACTGTTTTATAGAGTGTATAGAGAAACAATGAGAAACCTGAGTACCTTTCTACTTTCAAGGGAATCAACTGTTAGAAACTGAGTGAAATGACTGAAAAGTAGATAATTAAATATTAAGTGTAGTTCAGAACAGATTCATTGTTTCGTCTTGGAACTCTCAGTTATAAGTATGTCGTCTGGCCAGAAAGTGATGTGAGACTTGTGATTATGTTATTTGTAAGTAAAGTGAATGAACAGTTGATACGTGAAGATAGAAATAAGTACAATAGTTTACTATTGCTGATATGTCGTGATATTTTTCAACCTATTTAGTGATGAATGGTGAGCATTGACTTTGCTGTGCTGTAAAATCTTTTGTAACTTTTAAACGAAGTATTTATTTAGTTTAAAGCATTTGTATAGAATATTTTTGTAATGTATGGCCCTCATGTGTCGAATATAATTATCATTTTAGTCGAATATTGTGTCCCGAAGTTATGGGTAGTGTAGGAAGTGACGATAATCTCCACCATTAATGTTAAGTGCTATGATCTGAAGAGGGTTTGGAGCTGCTGAAGTCACTGTTTGATGTCAGGAATCTCCACAAAGCGTTCTGCGTTCTCATACTGTAATGCTTTACCATAAGACTGCTTGTGTACTTGAATAATAAATAATATATTTCTGTGTTGTAACTTTTGATTTGTGATGTCCAATGCAGTTTTATTTCCGTCACTTTAACTACAGAAGACAACATATTATTATTATATATAGATAGTACTGGTCTTGGATGCAAAAGAACAACCACAAATGTTAACAGCCAATAAAAACCCCTTGATAAGTCTGTTGAACAAAATAATGCTGTCTGCCTAACACCGAGAATTGCGATTTTGACTATCAGCCGATGAACAGCTACAGTAAGAAAATTAAAATATATTGGCCACCATGCTAACCTATGAAGACTATATCATACGCTATCAATGATAGAAGAACAGCTCTGGATTCAAACACAATCTACCTTTTAGTACAAATATTAACCTATGTTAGTTGTGAATTACAAGTATACTCATGATAGTAATCGAATCAATAAATGCACCGCGTCTTTAGTTGGAGGACATTTGTGACTCCAAATTATCTCGCAAGTACTGAATAAGCTGAGAAGTACTGTGGTCACTTAGAGTAGGAGATCTCCATTGGAAAGCGTTGCCCATTGAGCCCACTGACTGTTCTGACGCTTCTGGGGATTCTGGTGGCGTTACGAATCCGGGTGGTGGACGCAGTGTCATTGGAGACACAGAAATAGATGGAGGAGCAGAATGCTTCTGATCGTTTCCATCTTGATTATGCGAAGTTTCTGAAACCGAAACAAGGCAATTGCAACTCGTCTGAGTATTTCCTTTGAAATGTGTGTTTAATTTTTTCAAGGAGAACAGCTTTACCTGGGGCGAAGAAAGCACTACTAACTGGTCGAATTTGGTACGTCTGAGGGATGTTTGCATTCACTAACGGCTCCTTCTTACCCCCCAACACTCTCTGTCCGGCGTCATAAATGTTCGATGCATTTCGTTCACTGGTCATTAAATGTACAACTCGAAGATATCCCAGGTTCGTGTCAGTATTAGATAAAGATCTAGTTTTTGCAATCGACACTTGTTTTATCGGGTTTCCTAGTCCGAGTCGAGGTATCCAGAAATCTCGGTCTCCAACAGGGTTCATCTCAGGCAGATCCATGTTTCCGTTGGCGATATTATTGAAAACTTTTACTGTCACGCTTAGATCGTTGTTGATCCTTTTCACCTCGTTCGGATTCAGAAAGTGATTATCGGGAATCTCAAACACCAATTTTATCGGAAGACTGCCCTATAAATTTTACAGTAAGCCACAGAATATTAAAACACTAATTCAACCTTGCATTCAGATGTCATACTAGTAAATAGCAGAAAACTTACAAGTATCTGTTGCCGAGCGTAATAGACACAGTTAACTTCTCCCCGTATCAACACTCGAGATTTCCTCAAAGCTGGTAGAGACAAGTCAGACAGATCCGGAAAGATAATAACGGCTCCTGTATTTCGGGCAATCTTTTTAACATTAGTGTCATTAAAGGATCGTACGAAATGATGCTGAGCAGGGGTAATGTCCATCGTGGTCTCAACGATTACAGCGTTCATCTGATTAAAAAGCAAACCATGATTATTGGATTTTTATTTTAATCAATCTAATCTTTAACAGACGTTTTGACAAACTTACCCTTGCGGTTCCTGCTACGGTACGAAAATATTCCAAGATTTTTGTAGTGGCTTCAATCACAGCAGGAGCATCAATTTCACATCCTTTTACAGTTAAAGAAGTAGTAGATTGAAACTTTTTTTGCGGCAAAAGAGTAACTTGAACTCTGTAATTAGTCTGGATATTATCCATAAAAACGTGGTACTGATCAGTATCCATGTGATCCGCGTTGCAAATCATCGGAAGGTTGACGAAGAAAAGTAGCGGGGACAACTCCTGGAGAAATACAAAATTCTTAATTGCATTTCCGACTATTCGATTACACTTTCCACACTGATAAAATTTTTCAACTGCAACTTACTCGGATTTTTGAGCGAGCTTGTTCCACCTCAGCCAAAGTGTTTCCGGCAATAGTCACCTGATTACTTTTCAAATCCTTGGATCCTTTGTTTGAATCCGGGAAGTGAATATGACATCCCGTGTCTCGCATCACCTTCTTTATCGTTAAACCTCTGGATCCAATCAAGTGAGAATGGTCCGTGTAACTGATTTCTACCTTTAGTGTCAACCTGATTCCCTGTCGCAAAAGAAGAATGTCAAATTACCACCTGAATACATCTCTACCTGAATTCTTTAATTAACATTATGTCTTTATCGGGCATTTATTTTACCTTATTATGCGGAAGACTTCGGGAAATGTTCAATAAAATAGCTTCATTCTCTCCAATATTCTCTTCACTACTTCTGTTGTCCGATCCCATCGACGAGGAGGCAAAAGATCCTTGACTTCTCACTCCTCCTCTCAACGTTAAAAGTTGTTGCTGTGCAGAAAGCTCATTGACTCTCATGTTGCTCGGAGAACGCCACATTCCCGGAAAAGAATATGGCTGCCGCTGGATTCCACGTCCGTCCTCACGACTCATCATCATCTGCATGATAAAAAATACAATAAAATTCTTAAATATACTGCAAAAATGCTCCTCTCTAAAAAAACACCAATATAATAAAATACCCCAGAAACTTACATTGTTATGTCCGCTGTCGCGATTGTCTCCAATATTTCCAGCATACCTCGGTGGTTCTTTGCAGAAGAACTGGGGATACGCAGGCAGCCCCATAGGACACTCACGCAAATTCAGACCCTGCAACTGCAACGAAGTGTTGTTACCCGATCGTCCTGAGAGTCCTGACAAGTACGGTGGTGCTCCTCCCCCTCGTCCTCCAAAGTCGCTGAGTTGTCCCCCAAGCGGTAACTCCTGCTGATGTTGGTACAACTGCTCGCCGAAGATTCGCGAACCGGAAGGACCGTCCATGTTTCTTGAAAACTTTGAAAACGCAAGAAAAACTGTGGAAAATCAGTGGGGTTAATTTTCACACGAGAAAATTTTCGGGAGACAAAGAAAGGTTGAGAGAGGAGGTGTTGGCAGATCGGAAGACCGAGTAGAAGTGACACTGGCCCAGTGGAGGAGCTGCTATTTTATTGCTGAATGAACAGAGTGTCTGTTGCAGTTGCAGGTGAAACTTCGTTCCTTGACCTGTAGGCAATCTTTCAGCTCCTTTCTCTCCGAATGTATGGACATGAAAACGTGCATGATTTTATGCAAGGCTGTGAATATGACCCGATGATTTTTGACAAGTCACGGAAGAGTTTTATGAAAAATTCTGAAAAATTAAATGACATTTGCAGATGAGCTTTTGTTTTACGAAGGTTTATTTACATATCTACGTCTGTAGTTTCTGCAGTATTAAGTCGAAACATGATAATAACATTATATACTCTTGTGTATAGTTCTTTCTAATTAACATTTATTTCTCACATTAATTTGCTGACTGCCGTTTTAAATAACAATAACAAGTCATTGCGTAATGTGTTCGGGTGTCATGAATTGCGCATGTGGGGATGGTACGATTTTGAATTATCAATATATATAGATAGTTAGGATGGGATTTATTTAGAAGAACTTTGGCAAAAAGCGAATGAATTACAATTTTTCACCCGACAATTTTTCATACTAAAAGTCTATATGAACTTATTGATTCTATTTACAGCACGTGTTTCAGTATGTAAATGTAATAAATGATTATGCAGTCTTCTTAAAAAGGAAACCTATGAAATCATAACTTATGTATTTGCAGTGCTATGATTTATCTTTATATATGTCTATGATCTGAACTATGAAAATATGCACGTATGAAATATCGTATCTGTGAAAACACTTCTACGAATATAAATAATAAAGACTGTATGAACTTAATGAATAATGATTATTGATTATATATTTTCTGTGATTACAACCTACTAGGAGCAGACTATAATAATAGCAACGTCTAATTTAGTGGTAAGAAAAGTTGGAATTATGGATTCGAATTCAGATTTCGAATCGTCGGTAGTAAACGGATGAAGTTTTCATCGTTAGACCTGGACAGTAAGGACAAGGACTGTGGGACATGGGGGACATGGGACTCTATGGGCTGCACAGATAGTATGAAATTCTGTGGCTGGAATGATGGCATTTGTCCGTCTTTACCTTTTGAGACTAGCACTGTGAAGAATGTATTACATTCTGTTAACACCTAATTCATTAATTTTTTAACAATTAACTGTTACTATCATGATTTACAAATACTAAATAATCATAAAGCACTCGGAGGCGTCAAAAATAATTTTATCATCCATGCTTCCATCCTATTCCACTGACACAAATGATTATTATTACATCCACCACCACCACCTCTACACCCGCATGTATGGAGCTTGGAGCAGTTCACAAAAACCACATGGTCTTATTATGAGGCCAATGATAAACGAAATGTGTTGAAAACTCCAAAAAAATAATGCTCCCACTGAGATTCGAACTCAGGACCTTCAGTTTTCCATATTCCGGAGATACTAGACTGACGCTCTACCAACTGAGCCATAGGAGCTGGATGAGGCGATGGACAATTTCCCCTCTACTTCTCTCCCACTTCTCTCCAGCAGCTGTTCCCGGCCCAACTCCCCGTCCTCCTTCTCCATCCACACGGACCCATCATCTCCATGACAACCGCCATCCTCCGTCCTCCACCCCCCCTTCTCCCACTTAAGCATCCACCCTTCATCCACACCTACTAACTAAATGTCAATCATGAATGGCCATTGTTGTAAACAATAAATCCACATGCTCAAATCATAATAAACCCCAAGCCAGCATGCACACTCTATGCACTTAATTGCTTTTACCGCATTAACTACTCTCGTCGAAGCTTAGCTTTTAACTGAGGGATGGATAACTTAGGTAAGGTGTGAATTAAGTGATATAATGCTGGAGAGAGAGAGATGATGATGATGATGATGATGATTAAGGGTAGTTGCGGAGACTTAAGTTGGATGGTGGTGATGATTTGGAAGGCGGTGGAGAGAGAGAGGAGGGCGGAGTGAGGGAAGGGATTGGCCCATGCAAGTGGACCGCTTCTCCAAAAAACGGATATCCTTGCGCCCTCCATCATCATCGCCACTTCGCTGAGAGGACCCTTCGTTCGTCGCCACCACTCCTCAGAGGTACGCTCCGTCTCCCTGGCATTTACACCGTTTCCCTTAACACACCAACTTCCCTCCCTCCTCCACACTATTTAACAACACCACCAGTCACTTAAGCAAGAGACAGTTGTCCTCCTCCATCCGAGAGACTCCCTCTCAAGCTCCTTAAGTCACCCCAACCTTTAATTAACCTGACAGTCAATGAAAGTAACTGCTGACCGTCACCCACCACCAACACTGCCAACACCACCACCACCACCAACATCATCAGGCTCCTCTCTCAGCTGTCCGCGTGTGTAAACTCCCTGTCGTCTATTTGTATTGTGTCAGTTGATTACTGTCTTCACACTATTTCCAAACCAATTTTATTCGCCCTACATCCAAAGGCACACCTGAGGGAGAGATGGAGCAAAGGACTTAATTAATCGGTGGTTGAGGTACCCCTTCCTTAATCTCCGTACCTGTCGTAGGTAAGCAGAATCAGCTGTTCTGCGTCTGCCGCAAGGAACTGTCGTTAAAGTATTATTACACACGCGTGCATTCACAATCAGGTGCTTGTTGACATTCGGGTCACATTTTGTCATTGATACATTACAACCCTCTGTGAGTTCCAAAGTGCATTTGATTTGTGGAGGTGCGTGCGAAGTTTCGTTTTTCAATTTCTAATTCGAGTGTAAACATTTCAAAGTAAAAATCAGCACTAATGTGGGGTTTGCGCATTCGGTTAAACATAGTTTAGTAGAAATAATGTCCTTCATCGTTATCATTCACAAGGTGGTTTATTTCATGCTGCACTTAATCGAACTATATTTTTGGTTTCCACAATATCGTCAAAAGGCGTTCATCCTTAGGTAGATTCAGTTGCAAGGTTAATTCACACAAAAACGGGAGAACATCATCAATATGTAGTTTACACTAGTTTACAGTAAATAGCATTAATTTTACTCGTGTGGACTATATTGGATAAGCTTTGGACAGTGTGTGTATTTTCTCTTGAAGTATTTCATTAGTTTGTTTTCTAGATGATTAAGAATCAGCAAATCGAAGAAGTTGAATACAACGGAGTATTGTGCTCGTTTTGTATCGAGAGAGATGCCAATCAGAGAGGAAATGAATTTCAAATCATATTCTAATTTTGAAGAAGTTCCTTGAAGTAATTTGTGAAGCGACAACGGTTTAAAAAACAAAATTTGCAAGTCAAAATAGAAGACAGTGCGATCAGATCATCGATAAAGTTTGACTGTAGTTGTAGGTTTTGTTCCATCCGAATGAAGATAGTATGACAGATAGTGTCGGGATAATCTATAGCGAAGGCGCATGGGAATTGTTGAGTTCAGACATCAGAATAAAGAGGAGGAGATTGTTTTTAAAATGCAAAATTGCAAGTGGTGTGTCAGATTTATAATATAATTGAAAGTCAATCGGTTTCCAGCTTCAGTCAGTTGGAAACGCAGCTAGTTTTGAGAGGGCGAAGTGGATTGAAATTTAGTTGAGGAAATTTTACTTGGGAAATTATATTCTTGTTTTGTCATAATTGACTGGTTTCTTATGTGTGTTTTGGATTTTGTTGCAGATATACGTGGATTTGGAGAGCAGGAAAGACGTAATTCTTCTGATGTTGCTGTGAGAGTGGGGGTGCACGTCGTTATACGGTGAAATGGTAGCGGCCTGCTCACCAAATTTGGAAGGATTGACGACTATGGCATCAACAGTGGGAAGTTGTAGCGGAGGAGGAGCGCAGGCCGCGCCTGTTGGAGGTGTTGGTAACGGTCCTTCCGCTAACAATGCTACGTGTACAGCCGCTGGCAAGAAAGCATTGCAGACGCAATTTTCCATGACACCAAAAGAACTCTCAGATAATGACGACTTAGCTACTGCCCTTGTGTTGGATCCTTATCTTGGTTTCAATACTCATAAGATGAATATCAAGTATAGACCGCCCTTTAGTAAAACGGAAAGAGAAGTAGAACTGAAAGGAATGGTAGAGAGATTTCGAACTCACCAGGACTATGACGTGATCCTCAAGGAACTACACCTAGGAGGGTTTCTCAAGAAATTCATGATGAATAAGAATGCCGAGCAACAAGCTGCCATTAAAGAGCACGTAAGTCATTGTAGCTTTCATATCAAGTCTGTCACCCGTTCCAGGTAAATAACATACTCATTCACTCTCTGCCATTACAGATTAAACGGTACATCAGAGTTTTTGACAAGGACTCGGGGTTCCAGATTGAGCCGTGTTTTCGTTATTCTCTAGAAGATAAAAAGGGAGCTAAGATCTGTGCAACGAGGAAGTGGTAATTAATTTTTATACCTATTGTTTTAAAAGTTTATTATCATAATAATATTATGAAGTTTTATCACAATTTCTGTTATATGTTATAGGATTCTTTATTATTCTATATCATTGTTTTAACACATAAATTTGTATTCCATAGGAACAAAAATGACAAAATTCCTCATCTCGTCGGCTGTATAGCAGAACTGTCGGAGGAAGAGGAAAGCCAACTACTCGTTGCAGGAAAGAATGATTATTCTGTCATGTGGAGCTGTCGTAAAAACTGCGCACAATTGTGGCTGGGTCCTGCTGCATTTATCAACCATGACTGTAGAGCTAACTGCAAGGTATTGGTTGCTGACAGCTGTAGTTCATCGGATTCGTTTTAAATGCAATGCAAAGTATAGTTGGTCTAAATGCAAGCATGTGTTTATTCTTTACTCAGTTTGTAGCAACTGGTCACAAAACTGCTTGTGTAAAAGTTCTGCGCGATATTGAAGAAGGGGAAGAAATTACCTGCGTTTACGGGGAAGACTTTTTTGGCGACAAAAATTGTCACTGTGAATGTGTCACGTGCGAAAGGTTAGTTTTCAAGTGATTTGATACTGATTTTTTGTTAGATGTAAAGTGTCATGATGCTATAAAAAATTTTGATTGACAGACGTGGGTCAGGAGCTTTTGCAGCCAAACTGCCCGAAAAAGAGACTGAGGAGAAGGGTTATAGACTGCGTGAGACCGATAACCGTCTCAACCGAAGAAAAAATCGTACCGACAAAGACTGCAAAGTGGGAGGCTCTGGCGTTGGAGCAGCTCCTATCACGACAGGGGAACTGCGACAAAAACAAGGTCTACTCAGGTATGACTCTGATGTGATTACTGCAAACCGCATCAAAAACCACCCGAGGTAAATGTTTGTCGAATTGTATTCGCTTTTTGCACTTATTTCGATACCTTATTACTGTATACTATATTTTTTATCTTTATTGTAGTGTTCCTGTAGAAATTCCTTCGAAACCAACCGCTGCCAAACAGAGGACTCGCTCAAAGGCTGTCAAAACATCAATCAGAAAAACTGCCGCTTCAGTGTTAAAATCAGTAGGAGCTTTTTTGACGGAAGATTCCATCTCGAATTCGAGCAGCAGCTCGAATCAAAGTGACTCCGGAATAGACTGTCATAGCTCTAGTAGCTTAGGTAGCAATGTTGAGAGTGGAGGTACCGTGCGGAAAGATTTTGTGTCGACATCAGCTCCTTCATTAAAAGATGGAATTACACTTAGGAGTCACCGTGTGTTACAAAATCATAAAGGCAGTAGTTCTATGTCCACACCGACTGATCACAATGCTACGTCTACTAGTACGACGTCTGCTCTCACGGAGACTGATGTCCCTGATAGTTCCGAACCAATTTCTAATGAGACTGACACTAGTAAGAAAGACGAGTGCAAGAAAGCCAGAGGTCCCTTGAGAATCACTTTTCGTATGAAAAGGAGCGCAGTTCTAGATGAAGTTATTGAGAGTGGGACCAACGGGTTTCATGAAGGTAGTATAGGCGATAGGAAAAATTCTTCTGATCGGGAAAACTCTGGTACGCTGTTCGAGCCCCACTATGAAATCCTGAGGTTTGAAGCTAGTAGTCCCCTTCACAGCAGTAATTCCTATCACAGTAATAACGAAGCAGAGGAAGAAAGTCCCTTGCCATCCCATCGTCGTCACACTCCCAAAAAAAAGAACAAAAAGCGGAGTAAGAGTAAGAAAAAGCATAAGTCGAAGGAGAAAGACAGAGTAGAAGCAGAATTGGTCGAAAGCGACTTAGAAGTGAGCGACTGCTCTAGCGAGCATGGTAACTTAGATGAACCTTTCAGAGCTACCGACTCACCAGCGTCCAGTGGAACATCAACGTGTTCCGCAGGTCGCAAGGCAAAAAGGCTGAGGTTGGTAATAGGTAACGAGCCTTGCACGATTATCGACATACCACCAACAGCATTTGAAGGGCCTTTCGCTTTTACAGAGTAGAACGACACTCTACACTCACTCAGTCTCAGTCTCTTTTTGTTAAAATGTATCCCGATGATAGTTGTTGTAGAAGTAGACGTAGCAGAGTTAACAGTTTAGAAAATGATCTCGAACTTTTCTAACTTATTTTTTTTATTTTCAAGGTTTACAGCATAAACGTCGACCTCCGTATAGTAAACTGACTGCATCGTAGGTTTGAGACTTAGAATTGTAACTTTCGCGTTGATACATTGTCTCTATTAGATATTGATAAGCATATATATCTGTCATCATTATTTGTTACTGCAACAAATCAGATCACTCACACAATAGCAATTCATTAGAAACTTTAATTTGCAAGAGTACGTTTTTATATTCATTCGTTGATTTATATAGCCAAGTAAATTCAAAATATTCGTTGAGTCCAAGTTAAGGCGAGCAGAATACAAAGGACCACTAATACTGTAAATTACATCTATTGTGATTTATTAAGTTATTGAAAACGATATGCGTGATAAACCTTACACTTAAGGTCTCGATTCTCGATTGTTGACGACTGTAGTTAATTTTTTAAGTCCCTTACACTCGATAAATCGATGATTGCTGATGTCCATACAAATATTCAACGATGAGTGATTGCTATCACGTGTATTAATGTAGGTACTACTAACATACGAAATAATTATTATTTGCATTAGCATCGGCATAATGCTTTTGTATGAACGCGATGTTCCACATGCTTGTAATATCCCCAGTATACCTCCAGAAACATTGCTGAGTGTAATAATAAGCCATTGAAAATCTCACGTTCAATGGAACTGCTGAACTGTACCACATGTCGCAAGTGTAACCAAGGATAAGCAATACTTACTTCTAAAAACGCTTACGACACACAAAAGATCCCTTTTACCGAGAGAAAAGTATTATATAGTGGACATCGGTATAATTTTAAGACCTCGTCACTCTCCACACCTTTTCTCGTAGGTTAGGTTGTGTGTAACTAATACGGGATGAGTGAACTGTTATCAACGCTTCTCTATAAACATTTCGAAGCTTAGAATTTAAAGTACCACAAGGGTTGAATTCCTTACCACACACGTTAACAAGAGACTAAATCGGAATCTCAGATTTGAGACGTTCCTTCAGATACTACCTCCACGTCTTATTACATAATAAACTGTTCTTGTATAGTTTTAATTCCCACATCCCCGTCGGTCGTCGGTGTGTGTTTGTAACTGAAATCTAAAGTAATTAATTAGGCAGTCGAAAATTAAGCATACACATGTGAAGTTCATCGTCTTGTTTTGAATTTTATCGCGTCTTTAAAACCTATGAGGTACTGTTACGCGTTTTAAATTACCAATAATCGCAATCGATCCTGTAATATATTTACTTATTATCATCGACCCTCATTTGTCGTGTAATTCACCGAATGTGATTCAAAATAAATGAAATAATTCATATGAATCAATTCCTTCGAAAGCCTTACGTGTAAGCCCATCATACTGCATTTACACATGTCCATAATTGCATTTATGCATCCGTTTTCCTTCCCAAATTAACTCCTGGCTTCCGTGATTTCCAAATCTCCCTAAATCATAGACTTGAGTAGTGAGAAAGTGGAAGGGTCGTTTGGTCTTATTTATTGGTGCTTTATTGCCTTAAAATAAGCAAGTGAGTATTATACAGCCAAATGGGTGTCTTTATATCTTTCTAATGCATCTTTTTTATTGTATGTTTATTCGTGAGGGTCTCTCTCTCTCTATAAGAATGTGTATATAGTTATATGCCTTTTGACCAGGTAGAGAAGTACGTGCAAATAAGTGAGGTGAAAGTACGGACGCGACAGGAATGGAGAGAGAGGAGTCAAGAGGTATCATATAATTTATAGGAGCGTGAGAGAGAAAGGCTTTCTTGAATTGGTTTGCCCCAAATAAACTTGTACAGAGTGTGAATGAATTGCCTATATATTTTTGTTCAAATCGACTATGTCATGTTGAATTGGGCTGAGATGCTGAGATCTCAGCGAATTGAGCAAATAAAGCGTAGCTGGTTTTTTCAGTTCTTTCTTCCTTGAGAAATGCGAGAGCGGCTGGAAGTTGGCAGAGTAGAGTCCAAATATTTCTCAGAATCCTTTGATTGCAACCCTTCTTGGTTATTTAAATTCAGGCTGTGAAAAATTCTTGCGTCAAATAACTCGAAATAAGTCCACCTGTCTGTCTGAAGGTCTGTGGAAGGAATCTCCATTAAAGTGCATCTTTCTCTCCTTTCACTCCCTTGACTCATGCCAATCCACACGAAAACTCCTTATTTATCAATGTCACTCTTCGTCTCCTACTCTATTTGTTTGAAGCGTTCAACAGTCTCCTCCTCATCATATTCAGAATCCATTCTCTCGTGATTTATTCCTCTAGCCAAGACACTCCAGCCGAGGTCAGACGGCAACTAGACGGTCACACATTTCCTCCATGTAAAATGCTCTTCATTTTGGCATCAATTTTGGCTGGCATAGTGTTACTCCCTCCTGCTGTGTCCTCAAAGCACAGCATCATCCACATTCCTTTACACGTTATAGCCTAGTCGTAAGCACCCGTCATCTGCTGCTGCAACACACAACCTTCCTCCGTACAGCAGTTAAATTAAATAAGCAATGAAAAATAGCCCTTGTATCGATCCGACTGAGCTGATGTTCACTTTAAATTGGTTCATTCCCATCCACCTTCTCTTGCGTTAACCTTCTCCTCGACTTCAAGTAATCCTGGTGATTAATATAGCAGCTTTCTCATTCTGACTAAGCCTTCTCAGACTTCAACTAGGATTAAGATTGAAGACGGATACACCTCGTGGTTGGGTGCAAAAACAATGACGACGCTCTTCCACCCAATGAATGTAATCCGTATCATCACCAACTCAATTCTTTCTCCAGTAAATTAAATGATGAGATTCTTTCGGTTTCACTTGTTCACTTCAGATAGCATTAAACAGTCCGACCAAAACTTCTTCCCCGTCTCCTCAGTCTGCACTCGCTTTAACTAACCTTGCCCCATTGATCATCAGACTTTCACTACTTTCTCCCTCAATACCAACCGACTTCGTACGCATGAAATGTCCAGAAACAAAGCACACACTACAGTCTCTGGACACTTCTCCTCCTTAAGGTTTATTACTTAAAACATAATTATTCTAGGTGCAGAAATGATTATAATTGCGAGGCCAGCTGTGTATGTGCGGGTGCAGTGATGCCAACGAGAAGACCTCCGACCTAAACCCCACTAGGATGATCTCTGGAAGTAGACCTATGCATGCAGATGTGGAACCATAAATAACGTGTTTACAAAAGCCTCTTTGCCTACCGTCCTAAATTATGGTTAGACTGTTCAACCCGTCGTCTTCAGGAAAGGTTAGCTCCCCAAAAGCACCATCGTTCCGCTCTTAATCTTCATCTCCCTGATTATTATTAGGCATTAATTTTGGTCTGCTAAATCCACCCTACCTACCTTAAACCAACACGTAGGCTCAAATGAGCATCTCCTTTCTCCTTACCGCTCACCCGTGTAATGAATCCCAAATAACCTTCTCACTACTATTTTAAAATAATTCACTGCCTCACACACTCTACAAATAGTCTCGCACTTACTTTCTCCATCTACGCAGCCATGATACCTAAAATATACGATGATCGATTATTGAAACACCACTTCTAAATCTTCCTGCAAATTATTCTGCTCGCGTTTTTCTTTCAATTAAATCCGAGGCTGGAAGAAACTTGAACCCGGGTCAACTCTCTCCTCTGCACATCTTCGTGGGAACGTGGAGGTCCCTGATTCTCATTAAAGATCTTCTTGTTGAATCCCATTTTGTGAGAGATGAGTCGTCCACGTGCCTCCTCGACTCAGCCTCCTCGTCACACACAGCCTTTGTCATTGCCAAGCACATTTACGATCTGACGATGGTAGTGTGGCAGCCCTCGAAGTGACGATATAATTTGATGCGTCTCTGAATCCGAATTCCCAATGAATTTTTCCCCTCTACAAGAAGGAAGTGAGTCTCGTCATCTGGTCGACTGTAGAGATATAAACAGTCGTTCCACACAGACACATAATTCAAAGAGATTGAAAGAAGAGATTGTCCATTTGAACATTTCTTTGATGTTCCTTCTCAATCGACCTTATCACGTCTTTGGATCATCATCAACTCATATCCACACGAGTAATGTGCATCTCTGTATCATCTCACACACATATCTCCTTCCACAATCGGGCGAGATGAGCCAATACAAGATTTGCCTTCTAAAACGATGAATCGAATCCAATCTTTATGTATCACATAACATAACTAAGAGAATCTGACATGAGAACCACTTTCAGAAATCATATCTTGATTAGATTTCCTCTATTCAGTTATACAGCATTAAACACACTTGCGATCAGACGACTAGCTCCGTCCTCCGAACCTCCAGATCGGATGAGTCCCTCTTTCTCTTTCTTCCATCTCTAAATCTCACTACTATTTCCTAACTGCTTCTTATTACTCTACTCCTGAAATTACAACTCGTCCCTCTTCCTTAAAATGCCCACAGCCTCATCTCACACATTTGTTCTCCACGCATCTCATAGTAATTAGAATTTTAGAGTATTCTCCTCTTGGCACACTCGAATTTCATCCATCACCTTCCCTTAACAATTCTCAATTAATCTTCCTCCAGAAGAAAGATAAGAAGAAGGTCAAGGATGCAAGAGATGATCTCCGAAGAGTGTGGAATTGAGAGCCTCTCGTGCTTGGATAGCATATTATACGTGTGGCAGACACACAGTCCTATATTACAGCAGCAGCCCTCCAGAAGTGAGCAGGAGATGTGGTGAGGTGGAAAGATTAAGTAAAGAGATGTCAACCAGCCCGATCCCGCACCACATTGAAGCATTGAGAGACCTTCAACTGGATACTGGATGAAGGAGACCTATATCGGTAATATGCATTTACACGGAGTACACACACACCCGCATATAATTTTCATCAGCAGATGCTACATGTGTTATGTTGCCTACCCTTTCACATAATTCTGATGATGGCTCATCTTGTGGTAATATCTTTTGCAATCCAATACACTTGGGATTTATGTAAATCGTAAATACAACTACACAAGACTAGGAGCTCCAGCAGTAGTGTCAGTTATCCAGCAGCAGTTGTAGCAATACACATTCCACTATCAAAAGCCGTAACAGCATAATAATAATATAAAACAGTTTCCCGTCCACCTCTCCACATTTCCACACATCATCCCTTGTCTCTGGAAAAGGATTGTTTAAGATGCTTAAGGGCTCTTCTTCCCTCCAGTCAAGTAGTTCAACCACCCAGAGGAATACAACGGCGTCTACAGTCACAGAAATCTTCCGGGCGATGTCTTACAATGAAAGTGAACGGGAGGATTTCTCCGGCATTTTGGTAATTGTGTTCGTTGAGGCTCTCGAGGAGAGTGGAGAGATGTTTGTTGAAGAAGAAAGGAAGAAAGCAGAATAAAAACCGGACATGCTAATCTCCCTGTGACATCATTTAAGGAGGACTTTATTTTCATTTCAGGCGTGGATGGGAACGAAGAAGGACAAGTTGAATTGTGTACTGAACGGGACATCTCTGGAGGAGAAGGAAGGAGGGGTGACGTTCCCCATAGGAGAGAAGGTCGTTAATGTGAGTTGCCTTGATGGGAAAAGACTGGAATCAATCCTCGGCCAAGAAAAAGGAGTTTCTCCACAGTCTCCTTCGAGCTCATGGGATGAAAAGGAGCGTCTGGGAAAGTAATGACCCGTGTTTTTGTGAATCCTTTTGAAGAGGGAACGAGGGCTTCTCATAACATAAGGGAACTTTTACAGGGAGTAATTCCCCCAAAATTATGCATAATGGCCATCTCAACTAATCTAGGATCAACACACAAACTTTTACTCTCTGGCTGAGCCCGAATAATTCATTCTCATTACTTCCCTTCCCATTTAATTACAGGTTTGAGGGACTGATGAAAACCATCACTGCTGATTTATGCAGAGCGGAGAGCATCGCTCACCAAGTTCCACTCCCTCAAATCCAAGCTTTTGATCAGCCTACGTGGAATCTTAAGGAAATTACGACCCTCCTCGACTCTTCGCCTTCCTCTCACCGTACGTCTTCTTCCTCTCGCTTTCTTCCCATTCACAAAGAAGATTACGCATCATTATCATGATTACTCCTGCTAAATTAACTAAACTTCCGCTTTCTAATCAATGCCAACTTCCTTGCAGTGAAACGAGTCGTTCAAATTCAAAGCCGCACTGAAGGGGCTGTCCACATTGTCTGGAAACTACAACGGGCCTCCTACAGCCTTAGAGACCTTTTGTCTCTCTTAGCCCCTGCGATTCTTTCTGGGTCATCTCGCACTTCTCTCGTGTTAAGTCTCGCGTCCAGCGAGGATGCCGCGTGTGTTCTCCCTCCAGCGTTCCTCGTCGATGCTTTAAACAAAGCAGGGTAAGTGATGATGATGCGATCTCATCTTCAATCTCATTATAATTGAGCCCAAGGGTGCTTCCTTAAGACAGACAAGGCCTATACATTTGTAGCACCACTTCAGGCCTGAGAATTCCCCTGTAATTTGCAAACACTCAAGATCCTCCCGCTACATTAAGCAAAGCAAACATTCAGATTTTTCCTCTTCAACACACGAAGAGTCCATCTGTTTCTCTCTTAATTGCATTCTTCTCTTTCTAATTACATTTTGAGTAAAAATTCCAATCAACTTTTAGGATTCCGGCGAACCCAATTGATCTGTTGATCACAACGGAGCCTCCAACCATTCTTGACACCGTTCTCCGTAAATTCAAGCACATTTTATGGTGTGGAGATGTGGAGGATACTGCCGGTCTTTCTGCACGGATTCGCACAGGAGGTCTGATCATATTATATAACCCAATTGCACCCTTCGTACATGAACTTCAGTTGCAGTCTCATTTTGATTTCTCCCAGCGTGTCTTCTCCCCTCGTCGTCTCGCAGGAAGTAACAAGTGCATGAGGATTAATAAAGACAAAATCCCATTTCAATTTCAGCATTCAAACAAATTACTAAAGCTGTTCATTTCATCCTGGACTCGAGTGCGGATGTCGGAAGTGCCGTGGAGTCTATTGCTGCGGAAACATGGACTTCTGGATCCAGAGTAAGTCTTTAATCTCACCAGTTGCCTTGATTCAGCTGCTGCTACTTCTCCTTCGTCTACTACTAAACTGCTACAAAAGTAGAATGGTAGAAACCTTAGTTCTCCACTAATACTAAATCTGGCACAAAACTCCTGTTTGCATAAATATCCACTCCTTCCGTCCATACGTTTCCCCTCGATACTCAATACACACACACACATAGGGACATTCACACACCCACTAGATTCCTAGAGTAAATACCCCCACCAGATTAATACTCTCACTGCTGCTGCTGCTGCTGCTCCAGAGAGAAGCTTAAGGTGAACTCAATTATTCGGAGAGCACAGAAAGAGAAAATTAAGTAAACCCAATGATGATCATCACAGATACACGGACCCAATCAATTCCACACACAGACTTCCTATAATATGCATACACACGTAACCTGAGCGGCTCATGTAACGGCGACGATATCCAGGCGGTAATCAGGAGGAAGAAGCAATTACTCGGACCTTATGATTATCACACTCACCTAATTTACATATATACAGGGACGGTTGCATTGTGAGGTCGCCAGGAGTTTTAACGCTTCTTCTGCTCTCGGTTGTCACAATTATTACGTTCATTCCCACACACTCTCTTTCTCTAATGCAGTAATGCCGATTTATGACGAACCAATATGACTCTGTGGTGACCATTCAATAAAAAATGTTCTCTCTTGGACGATTTCCAGGTGAGGACTCGGTCTCGCTCTTTGTTGTTTGTCCACCAGCCAGCATATGCCTCGACGCTTGAGTGCCTGAAGCAAAAAATTAAGTCGTTCAGGACGAGTGGCGACGTGACTCACAAATCAGTCGATTTCATTACACGCATTGAGAAAGTCCCGGAGAAAGTTTTGGCTCAAGTAAGCTTCTCTCGTGTCATCATTCTGCGATGATCCTTTCTTTCATTAGGGGAAGTAATAAGAGGGAAGTGTGTGTGTGTGTGCAGGTCTTTCCAGCAGACGGGGACTTTTCAGGTCCGACGGTTCTAAGTGAAATGGGGACTTCGGGAGAGTTGATAGCGATGGGTCGGAGAGGGACGGGTCACATCCTATGTGTCATTCCGTATAGGTCCGTGAGTGAACTCCAATCTCTGAGCAGCAGCCTTGGGGATGACGCTGTCAGTTCAATTTACTCCTCAAACTGTGACACTCTGAAGAAACTACTCCTGAACTCGAGGGTAAGTGATGTGTAACGTCCTGGTAAGTTTGACCTACGACTCCAGCGACGTTGGAAAGTCGGATGGAATCTACGGTGGAGGAATAAA